>JAJPUD010000011.1:225724-270568 GCA_023553655.1 Myrmecobius fasciatus | reverse complement strand
CTGTCAGATTGGCTAAAATGACAGGAAATGATAATGATAACTGTTGGAGGGGATGTGGGAAAACTGGGACACTGATACATTGTTGGTGGAACTGTGAATGGATCCAACCATTCTGGAGAGCAATTTGGAACTATGCTCAAAAAGTTATCAAACTGTGCATACCCTTTGACCCAGCAGTGTTTCTACTAGGCCTATATCCCAAAGAAATTGTAAAGGAGGGAAGGGGACTCACATGTGCAAAAATGTTTGTGGCAGCCCTTTTTGTAGTGGCAAGAAAATGGAAATTGAAAGGATGCCCATCAATTGGAGAATGGATGAATAAATTATGGTATATGAATGTTATGAAATATTATTGTTCTGTAAGAAACAACCAGCAAGATGATTTTAGAGAGGCCTGGAGAGACTTGCATGAACTGATGCTGAGTGAAATCAGCAGAACCAGGAGAACATTATACACAGCAACAAGACTATACGATGATCAATTCTGATGGACATGGTTCTCTTCAACAATGATGTGATTCAAACCAGTTCCTATTGTTCAGCAATGAAGATAGTCATATACATCCAGAGAGAGGCCTGTGGGAACTGAGTGCGGACCACAACACAGCATTTTAACGCTTTCTGTGAATATTTCCATGCATTTTGTTTTCCTTCTTAGGTTGTTTTTTTCTTCTTCTCTTTCTAGATCTGATGTTTCTTGTGCAGTAAGATTAACTGTATAGATATGTATACATGTATTGGATTTGTCATATAATTTATCATATTTAGCATGTATTAGATTACTTGTCATCTGGGGTGGGGGTGGGGGGAAGGAGGGGAAAAGCTTGGGAAAAAAGTTTTTTGCAAAGGTCAATGTAGAAAAATCACTCATATGTTTTTGTAAATAAAAAGCTTTTAATAAAAAAAATAAGTTTGTAGTTCACTAAAACCCCCAGATCTTTTTCAGACAAGCATATTACACAGCACCTTTTTTTCTTACTGTACATTAATAATAACTGCCATTTATATAACAGTTTAAAGTTTATAACATTTTTTAATCTATCTCTGAGTCTGATAATAATCCTATAAAGTAAATGCTACAGGTATTATTTTCTCAATTTTATAGACAAGAAAACTGAAGTCCAGAAATTTTCAGTGTCTTCCCCAATATTACATAGCCCACTAAGTGTCAGAAGCAATATCTGAACCTGTATCTTCCTAATTCCAGCACTCCATCCAATTTATCCCACTGCCTCTCTATTAGAGATAGCAAGATGACTCGACTCCATCAAATACTGTGACTGGAGTGAGGAAGACTTGAGTTCAAATCCAATTGTAATTACATTTACTAGCTGTGTGTTCTGTTTACTAGTTCTGTTTATCTCAGTTTCCTCAACTATAAAATGGGGATAATAATGATATCTACCATGCAGGATTGGGCTGAGGATCAAATAAATATTTATAAAGCACCTGGCACATAAAAGGCATTATATAAATGCTATTATTCATGACTGTACCATCAGGATTCTTCAATTCCCTCTCAAAGTCTATATTTATCCTTTTCCTAAACTTTTTTTTTAAAAATCTGCTTTCTTAGGTACATTCTTTTTTTTTTTTTTTTTTTTTGCTTTTTGCTGAGGCAATTGGGGTTAAATGACTTGCCCAGGGTCACACAGCTAGGAAGTGTCTGAGACCAGATTTGAACTCAGGTCCTCCTGACTTCAGGGCTGGTGCTCTAACCACTGCACCACCTAGCTGCCCCTCTTAGGTACATTCTAAATTAATAATACCTATTTTCTAAAAGTTGATAACTTTCATTTTATCAGTTATATTAAATAAAAGATGGATGATCATTTTTATCATATTGACAAGAAAAAAATAAAACTTTTTAGACATAACTTATAAAAACCAGTCAGTCAATCAGTCACCTGGAACTTTTTTACATTCTTACCATATACCAGGTCCACTCTTGATTTTTTTCTCCAAAACTACGATGATATTCACTAGCTCTGTCTTGAAATCAGCACATTACCATTCCCAAGTCTACATATATTCCATCAAAGCTCATCACCCAACATTACAGATCTAATAGATGTAGTATGCAAAATGCTCACTTACATGTAAGAATCTGTAGTCAACCAGAAATCCTAATGAGATTCTTATACCCACCCACACCAATCTTCCTAGACAGAAAAATAAGAATCTGGCCTTTGGTGACAAAATACCTTGTGCCGTTGGCATTAATTGCTGAAGAGGAACTCCTGAAGTCACAGTTGGATACTGAAAAGTCACCCCATGACAGCCTACATCAATCCGAGGTCTCTTAGGTGAATCTATAATATTTAAATTCCATTTAAAACCATATGAGAGTTGTAGGTTCAGTTTTACAAAGCAAACACTATAAATGTTTTTAATATATGCATACAATATCATAATTTTATAGAATACATGCAACAAACCCAGAAGAGTATATTTCAATGATAACATGAACTTTCAATAACCAAAATGATTCATCAGGAATTATCTCTAGCAAATATGAGACCATTTCATTCACAATAAACAAATCAGATTTAATAATTACTCAAACAACAGACTTGAAACTATGCCTAGCAAAATTCTGAGAAAGTAAGTACTGGAATTTTAAAAGGAAACATTATTTAATTCTAATTTACTGAAATCTTGCAAGTTTTTTAAAAAAAATACACATTGGTTCAATATTCCATACCTGCTTGGATCATTGTTTGCTGTCTCTTAAATGTTTCAATTTCTAAAGTAGTCACAGTTCCAGCTACTGGAGAACCTGTGTACATTTGCTATTAGAAAACAAAAATGTTATAAATTTTAGTATGCATTTAATTAGTATGACACTGAACTTAAATAATGAATTTCTCCACTAATACAGGTAATTCCTATGACCAAAAAAGGGCATTTTGACTATGAGGTACCAGCAATCATAATAAATTCCTAAACAAAAATCATTCTCCCTTGGTTCTTAATTAGTAAAAGAAAATAAGGAAGGCTGAAGCTTTTTCAGCACATTTTTCATTAGTTGAAGAGAAAGCAGACTTGTTCTCCACAAGCTCCATCCAGGTCATGTCATGTCCAGACAAATATGTGAGATTAAATATATGAATGAATGAGGATTGATTCATTGGTGAAATCATCTCTATGTCAAAGCTAAAGGGGGTTCAGTGTTCCTAGAAAAAGCAATTTATATACACTCAGCTGGAAAATGCTCCTGTTACCCTCCAAACCATTAAGCAGAAGAGCAATATACTTCCATGGCTCAAATCAGAAAGAAGCTTAGGTAGACTCTGTAGAACAAGTACAGAGATTTCACATGCAAACAAAGCCTCAGTTAATATCAAAAATGTGGAAAGAAAAATACTAAGGAAAAAACCCTACAGGATTCTGAAAGATAATCTAAAGATGCTAGCTTTACAAGTTTTTTTTAAGGATCCAAACAAGAACTCAACCCAAGTCAGAATGAGAGAAGGACTCTGTCTCTTCCTCCCTCCCTTCTTCCCTCTCCTCCTTTCTCTTTCCCCTCTTTTTCTCTTGCCCTTGAGCAGCATGATGAAGCAAGCTTATGGATCCCTTCTCAGAATCATGTTTTTAAATTCATAAAAATAGGATTGCAAAGGAAATCAATTATATTGTTATCTAAATATTTTTTAAAAGACAAGAACACAGAGTCCAAGGTAAGAATCTATATACTAGAAGCAGTTTTTAGAAGTAGTTTCATCTGTTATTATTGAATCCCTTAGGGTGAACTGACTGCTGCATGAAAGAAACCCTGCCCTGGCCGTATACATGTGTGACTAGGGCACAGAAGTAAAGAGGAGAGGAATGCACTTCTTTAATGTCATTTCCACTGAGAAAATCCTACGGGTTTCTGATGCTGAACCTTTTGACAGAGTCAAGGACTTCGGGTCCTTTAGGAGGCAGGGCTGCTTCTACCGAAGCAGCCAGCTGCCAGACTGTCCCTACACAGGGGCTGCTTCCCAGCATGATGGGGAACAGGAGAGAACTGGGTTGAGGCACTGCTCTGCCCATCTCTCTGGGGGTCAGGAGGGGAGAGAGTGGCCAAGGTGTGAGAGCTCTAGCCCATGCTGCCTCCTGTCCCTCCCTGAGGGAGTCTTGCTGCTTCATCTAGCTTGGTCCTTTTGCCTTAGGGATGGCAGATGGTTGACAGTTGGTGAGAATGACTGGCAACTCCCTTCCACAAGATCCCCTTCCGAGATGATTAGTTTGAGAGCTGGACAGAAGCAAGGCAAGTAATCTGGTACTTCCTGGGCCTGTTGCTGGGGGTGATGGTGGGCCCTTTTCCCACAACCCCTCCATGATGGCTGCAGAGGCTGGGTTGGATGCAGAATATGTGGTCTGGGGGTACTACCCCTCCCAGGCCTCTTACACTTACCCCTTGAATATTTCCCTAGTCTGGATCTATAACCACTCACAGTACCCTTCGCACTAACTCCTTGTACATTCCTTTTCCTTTAGCCTGAACTATGCATCTCCTCAACTCTGAATTTCTTCTAATAGCTGTGATTCCAGTAGCAATAAGATCCTAGACCTTAACAATGAAGCTATAGAGATCGATTAAAAAAAAAAAGGATCTTTTCCTTGGGGCAGCTCTTTTCCGCATTGGGGAGAGCACAGCCCTGAAGTCAGGAGGGCCTGAGTTTAAATCTGATCTCAGACACTTAACATTTCCTAGATGTGTGACTCTGGACAAGTCACTTAACCCCAAATGCCTCAGCAAAAAAGCCAAAAAAAAAAAAAAAAAAAGGATCTTTTCAAATCGACTGAGATGTTCTGGGGAATTACTTATGCTATTTAGGTTACAAAAGCAGCACACCTGAGGGCAAGGCTTGGAAGGACTTTGTGGTGAGAGGATAATCAAAGCAGGGGTATGCAGACAATAAGAGCATCCTCTGGCATGAAAAACTGTTTCTTAAAGTAGACAAGGGAAAGATCTTAATAGGTTATCAGTCTAAAAGTAATAAGGGAAGGTTTTACAAAGTAAGTAAGGTTTGACCACATACATTAGTGATGGAAAAAGTTTTAGTAAGTGGGGAGTAGTGGGCAAGGTAAGAGAAGAAACAAAGCTTTAAAGGCCACAAAGTACAAGCTGTGTAGCACAATGCCCTACACATAGTAATTGCTTAATAAGCATTTTTTGAATGGATTAGTGGAGTCAAAAAAATTATGCATAAAAAGAGCAGGAATAAAGATGGAAAGAAAGATGGTGAGAAGAGGTGGTAAACTCTAAATTGAATGCTAGACTAAAGTGTCCAAACTTTATTTTAGAGATAGTATAGAGTCATTAAAAGTGCTTCATTCAATTAAACAAACATTGATTGAGGCCTACTATTGGCAAGGCTCAGAGGTAAGAGCCAGGGATGCAAAGAAAAAGAAAGTAATTACAGCCCTCAAGAAGCTGTATTCTATTGGGACAGGGAAGAAACACAGCAATTCTCAAAATATAAGCAAGTCTACTTGCTCAAACACAAATGTGCTGCTTTTGGAATGGTTGATCCCATAATGTTTTTTGTACTTAGTAAGTCCTTTAAAAAATGAACAGTAAAAAAAAATTCCGTTACTTATAAAACACAGCATCAACAAGGCAGGAAATGGGACAGTTATATAAATTTAGTTCTGGGACAAAAGGAAAGCATTTTCCTGATTCAATGATATAAATTTAAATACAAAGCAATCAAAGGCTATTATATAAGAAAGAACTTTTACAATTTTTTAAAACTTTAAAATTGACCTCTGAGAATTCAATAAGAACATATTACTTTTCTTCTATGAAACAGTAAGAAAAATTTTTAAGAAAATAATTACTGAACTTTTTTTTACTAACACTTCATTTTCTGTTCTTGGAATAAAAACAACAATTTATAAACACAACTATTAAAAGAACTTGTTCTGGGAAAAAGAGAGTTTATAAGAAGTATTTCTCTTGAAATATGTTTTCCAAAGCAAAAATAAAAATCTACATTTACATTCAAGACAAACTACAACTCCACAAAAATCATAAAAGAACCAAAAGTATCAAGAAATAAGCAACAAAAAAAAAATTTAAGGTGAGATTTAATAAAAGCAAGCTCCAAAACTGAGAAAAGGATCACTTAATTTCCTCACTTTTCAGAGGAAAGAAAAAAATAATAATGCATTAAAATTCTGAAGTCAAAAAAAACTTTCAAACAAATATACTTGATTAAGCACAAGTTATAGGCGGCTCTTGAAAAACCACTGAATTCTAAAAAATTTCAGATCTGGATGAATCTAAAAGCTGGGATGAGACTACATTTTAGAACCATCAAAAAGTACCTGAAATGGCTGCTGGGATGAAAAAGCAGCAGAAACATTTGGAGGAAGCTGGGTTGCAATAGCAACAGGTGTCCCAGTCTGCCCATCCTTTCCTGTTACAACCTTTACCTAAGAGGAGATATTTGGAGGGGAAAAGGGGAAAATGGAAAACAATTTTTAAGTTGATCAATACTGTACAACCACGTCCTGCTAAATTAGTTGGAACCTCAGTGAAGAGGGGACATAATTTAATCTTCATCAGAGGATACTCTTATTCTGATAGAATTTACTTTAAAAGCTTGTCACTGATAACATAATTCTCAAGTTCAGTTCAGGCTGGTAACATTTCGTTCCCACCTAGCAAACAGCAACAGTTCCTCAGGATGATGTTTACCAAAAAGAGCCTGAACACTTTACAAGACACAAACCCAGGGACTGACTGACTTCCCTGGATCCTAAAGCTATTGATCAGCTTTCCCCATAAGGAAAGAGATTTTTGGGCTTTGCAAATGCTTAAAAAAAGAAAAAAGAGAAAAACAAAAACTATACAGAAGACAAAGAAGATAACAGTGACATATTATGATTTCATTTTATCACAAGATAAAATCAATGTCATAATAATAGCTAACATTTATACAGTGTTTTCAGGACTGCAAATTACTTTCCAAAAACAAAAACAAAAACAAACAAACAAACAAAAACTTTCAACAGTTAAGCTAAAAAAAAAGTCTTTCAGGAGAAAAAAAGCTACTTCTTCCGAGTAAGCTATTCAAATCTAGTACTCAGTAAAATTAAATTGTTCTCAAGTCAAATGGTACTTTATATCAAGAGTCCAGATACAGCTTGGGAGTCAGAGAAAAAAAATGAAGATGGCTGAGATGAATCAGAAAGAAAATCAGATTGAGTCAGCAAATAACTCCCCCAAATCAATGTGATTAGAACACATCACAACTCAAAATGTATCATTATCTGAGCAGAAAATAATGACTTGGAGTCTTTTTTTTTAATCAACATATAAATTTAAAAATTCCCACTCATTTCTCATTCTCTGACATACTAGCTAAATCTCTGATAACCTAATGCATCTAAGATGTTAATGGTAATTAGTGACTGCTATTCCCAGGAGTAGTCTCATGATGGGGTGGGAAGTGACTCTATGTTCTCGCTGGTGTAAGACAATGAAGAAACAATGCATCTACCAAAGCAGATTAGTGAGGGCACCATGTAGTGAGGTGTCTGGGGAACAAAGTTCAGGTGATTTGCTATAGCTTATAAAACTAATGTGTGGTATTGCTAGGATTTGAACCCACTTCTGCTTGACTCCAAGGCCAGGTATTGGTAGCCACCAAGCCAGACTGCCTTTTGGTTTGGATATTTCAAAAGAGATTTCAGGAGAGTTCCACCCCAAAGGCATGAATTTCCAGTGAGAAGAATTCTCACCACTGTAGGGAAATTAACAAGGGAAAGAATTTGGGTGCAAGAAGGTCCTCTGGACAGTGCTCTTTAACTCTCACCATACGGTCAACCTCCTACCCTATCAACCTAAAGACCAGCCCTGCCCTGCTTGAAATTTCCAGTCAGGACACTGACCCAAAGTTCTAGGAGGAGCTAACTATTAATGGCCAGTGGACAACACAAAGCTGTGGATGATGGAGACCTGAATAAGTAGAAGATGATGGGACCTTCAGGGAAGGATCTCAATCAGGCCTGGGCAAAAAAAAAATGAAAGACGCCAGGAAAAGTAGGGATGGGAGGGGCATGGGGAAAATGAGAGCAATGGGAGGGACAAAGGCTAGTGGGTAGAAATGGGAGGAACAGGGTCTTGGGGGAAGGGCACCAAGGGCAAAGGGAAGAGCTTGTCAGGGTCAGCTTTCCTTTATGCCACTTACTACCAGTAAGTCACGCCTCCCATCAAGACTCAGTTTCCTCATCTATAAAATAAGAGCGGTGTACTAATATGACCCTTAAGGTCCCTTTCAGCTAAATTGATGATCCTATGGTTTTGTATCCTTTCTTCTCTCAGTTTTTCCATCTATAAAATGGAAAGATTAGGTTGGGAACATGTTGAACCAGAATGATGGTCTTAGTTTTTCTCCCCCTTCCAAATGTAGTTAGGATACTTCATATTTCAATCTCCCTTATAATATAAATTTAGAGAATTCAAAATCAATGTTTTAGTTAGTTCCCCTGATAATAAAAAGGAAAATATGAAGATATTACAATACAGGTAGCTCAACAATTTGCAATGTATTGCAAATTTTGAAAATATCAACCTAAAAAGGCTTTCTTGTCAGGAAGAAAGTTCAGTTCTAGTTAGGAGCAAAATAAAAACATTAAAAATGAAAGCAGAATTGGTATAGTGAAGCAGTTCTCAAAGTAGTACAAGAATTCTCCAGGAGTCCTCAAGACTCTCTCAGGTGATCCAGGAGGACAAAACTAATTTCCTAATAATATTAGAATGTTATTTTCCTATTCAGATGCTTCTCCCATTTCCAACTATGCATCTGTATAAAGACTGATATTCATCATACACTTCAACCATAACAACATATTGCAAGAGATTGAAGTATAATATGGGAATCCAGCTGTTTTCTACTAATGCAAGCATTAAAGAGATTTGCAAAAATATGTAAAACAATGCCATTTGTCATGCTAAATTTTGTTTTATTTTTATTATTTTGTTATTTTTAGCTATTTTTTCATTAAAACATGCTATTCATGTTAGCATGTCATTAGTTTATTAATGTTATTTTATTTTATTTATTTCAGTTAAATATTTCAATATGTCCTTAGTTCTCATTAATAATATGGTAAATATCAGTGGTCATAACCCACATAAACAAAAAGCTCTTTGTATTCTCAATACTTTTTAAGAATATAAAGGGGTCCTGAAATCATAAAATTTGAGAACTACTGGTGTGGTGAAAAAAGCAATGGACTTGGGATCAGGAGCCTATTTCAAATCTCTGTTCTTACAGCTGTTAAAAATCACTTTTCTGAGTCTCAACTTTCCCATCTCTAATATTATGATAACTACACTTAGGCTTTAACTTATTGTACAGATTATAAGAAAAGTGCTGAAGGCAGCACACAAATGTGAAAAGGCAATTGCCATATGCAGTCGGAACAAGCTTTAGAAGTAAGTATAGGGGGCAGCTAGTGGATAGAGCACCAGTCCTGAAGTCAGGAGGACCTGAGTTCAAATTTGATCTTAGACACTTAACACTTCCTAGCTGTGTGACCCTGGGCAAGTCATTTAATCTCAATTGCCTTGGCAAAAAAGCAAAAAAAAAAAAAGTATAGAGAACCTAAATTCATATTCCCAGCTCTGCAATTTACCAGCTCTAGGACTTTGGATTGGGCAATATCTGGTACACTGTCTAGGAGACTGTCCTCTGAGCCTGAAAGACCTGGCTCCCCTCTGCCAGGCTGGGGGATATTGGCAAACCATGTAACTTTTCAGTGCCTCAGGCAACTCTCCAAACTTGCAAACTGCCTACCTGCTGCAGTGATGAGAAAGCCTGGAGACTGCAATAAGGAAGTAATAATCATAATCACTTTGGATGAATTATCTAATTTCTCTGGGATTTTCTAAGTTTCCTTAACTATAAATTAAAGAGTCAGAAGAAGTCTCTTCCAACTCTAAAATCTTATCTTTCTTTATATCTGTAGCATATGCCTAGCAAAGATCTGTTCTATTTATGAAGCATTGAATTAAAACATTTTTAAAATAAATTTTTTTCTAAAAATTTGATGGGATATTTTGTTCTCAAAATTAAAGACTTGTAGAGTGATTTTATTTTCTGACACCAAACCCACATATAAATATTCAAATAACCTGAAGGCACATTTAGTTAACTTAACTAACAAAAACATTTTCACTCTAAATTAGTTAATGGGTTTCAAATATTTCTAACAGAATTTAACATAAAGGATTCATTCTTCAAATACACAAGAAGAGAAAATGGTTAAAGTTTTAAATTTATCATATTTTCAGGCAGCTAGGTGGTACAGTGCATTGGTCTGGAGTCAGGAAGACCTAAGTTCAAATGTGACCTCAGATATTTACTAGCTGTGACCCTGGACAAGTCACTTAACCCTGCCTGCCTCTCCTGCCAAAAAAAATTACCCCACTTTTCCATTAAGAGTCTAGTTCAAATTCTAAATGACTACTTCTAAATTTAAAATCCTCCAAAATGACAGAAGAAATTAGCTTAAGTACCAGAATCAAGACTGCTTCAGCTTTTATTTTAAGACTTAACATTTTGAAATGGACTGATATAAAAGAATACGTTCCTGATTCATCACAAATTTAGGATTCTCAATTCTAAACACTGGTTTCTTCCTGCTGCTACCACAGTTCCTAATAATACCAAAGTCTTTCCCCCACTGGTTGTTGCTGTTATTTACAAGCAGCCTTAAACCTAGAACATACCTTCCTTCTTACAAGGAAAAGTAGTAAGTGTTAAATGAGATCAACAACATCAAAACTGAAATTTTCTTTTTACAGAAAAAAGAGGAAGAATACTGGAGACAGGAGAGAGCTGGAAAGAAGGCAAGATATCCAAGCATTCTGCATCAAGGACAAGCACACCTAGAGCTTACATCTTGAAAATGGGAAGAATACTAGTTACACACTGGGTATTTTCTAGTTTCAGAACTTTCACTTAAATGTCATAAGGACTGACACTATCCTCAATATCAATTTGGAAGAAAATTACTGATAATGTATATCATGTATATATAGTAGTTTTGCAAAATTATTTTTTCAATAGCAAAATTTTAATAAATTTCACTGTATGCCATACACAAGATACTCATATTTAATAATATACATAGTATTAAGTATTAGACTTTTTACCTCATCATTAATGACTTCAGATTGCTCTTCTTCTTCTTCAAGATCCAAATCATTTTGCTTAAGATATGCATGTAAGGGTCCATACAGTTTCTTCTTAAAAGCTAAGAAATCCATCATATTCCCTTGAAGATGTTGCAAGAAAAATAATTCAATCAAATACTCCTTAAAGTTTTCCTTTAGAGCTTCCATCTCTCTGTAATGATGATCCAGACATTGCTTTCTCATTTGAGCTGTTTCTTGAGACGCTGGTGGAATTTCCTCCAATTTTTTAGGTACTTTTTTCACTCCTATACTTCCTGCAGGAGCCAGAGGAAGGTTGGAAAGACCCTGTGGCACAGTGGCTCTAGAAGGGCTGGTGGGTCCCGGAGGTGGTGAAATCATCCCAAAGGCTGAAGAGCCTCCAACTCCAGATGTTAAGACACCCGAAGGCCTCTCAAACCCCATTGGTCTGTTCAACTGTTGTCCTTGAAGCACTTGCTGCTGTTGAATCAGTTGTCCTTGAATAATACTACTGATCTGGGATGGCAAGCTAGTGGTGGCGATGTGACTGGGGCTAGTCAGAGGCTGCATACTGGCACCACTAGCTACCGGGCTCTGGGGTCCAAGATGATGGATGGTGCCACCTGTCTGGGTATGGGGCTGCGAAAGTCTGCGTTCTCGAACGGTAATAGGGGCCCCTGCATGCTGGAGCTGAACCTGCCCTCCCTGAGCAATCTGGGCAATGCCCGAGCCCTCCTGATACACAAAGTGTCCGCCATTCGATGGGCTCAAGCTGATCTGTCTCACAAGGACACTGGCATCCACAAAGCCTCCAGTGGGGCTGGAGCTGCAAATGCCCAGTCCCGGACCAGGAGTGCCTGCCCGCACACTCTGTAATGCCTGCACTGGCCCAGGGCTGGGCTGAGTTGGGCTTTGAGACTGGACCTGTTGGGGCAGTGGGGAGGTAACTTGAATGTAGGATGGGGAGCCATGCTCAAACCTCCTTGGCTGAGAATTAAACTGAAAGCCTGGGGAAGTTGGATTGGGGATTGGCAAAGGGGTAAGGGTGATCTGCTGGTTTCCTCCAACTACTGGTCCAACATTCTGAAGTGTAATGTTTACATTCTGACCAGCTACTGGACTTCTATTCATAAGCTGCTGGATCTGGTAACTGGGAGACTGGGGAGCAGATGGGCTTGCTGAAGCCGCAAATGGAGCGGCAGGGGATTGGGGCAGATTTGAATGGGGCTGTTGGTCTTCCCCCTCACTGCCTGTGAAGGACCTGGACCTTTGGAGCTGCACATTCTGAGGACTGTTGCCATGGTGCATTATCACCTCCTCTTTAAAATAAATCCTAAACAAATTCATAGGAAAAGAAATTAAGCAAAAGAAAATATGACTTCCAACCATCTATATCTATATCAGAAATCTTGGAGAACTTCAAAAGTTTACCTTCAGATTCAAAATGTAAGATAAACAGATTCATTTCCCTGATTTTATCTGTAATTTACAACCAAGTTCCAACGAAATTCAACTTTCTAAAAGAAGTCTTTCCCAAGCATTCCAAGGCCCTCTCTCTCTTAATTATGTCCTACTCATGTGCTCTATTACTTGTCTGTATATACTTGTTTGCATGCTGTCTCCCTCAATAGAATGAGCTACTTAAGGGCAGAGACTCTTTTGTCTCTTCTCATATCCCAGAGCTTAGCACAGTACTTGGCACACAGCAGGAACTTAA
This sequence comes from Myrmecobius fasciatus, assembly GCA_023553655.1. NCBI lineage: Eukaryota > Metazoa > Chordata > Mammalia > Dasyuromorphia > Myrmecobiidae > Myrmecobius > Myrmecobius fasciatus. Next base: position 257,693 of record JAJPUD010000011.1, on the reverse strand, counting down.
TTAGTTGATTAACTGGCTGAATCAAAAATCTGCCTGGAACATGGAGATGTGAAGAGATTGCCATCCTTCTAAATTTGAGAACCAGCCCTATCTACTCCACTGAACTGCCTCTTTGTTATTATGTTAAATTTCAAATCAGAACAAATGTGCTCAGAGTATATTTTGGTTTCCCTAGACCTGAAGATTCAAACCTGAACTATGAGAGACAGCGGAGTGTAGTGGGAAGAGTGCTAGATTTGTCACTAGTGGACCTGGATCCAAATCCTGACTCTGGGATCTGCTCACTTGGGGAAGTCTTCAGAAAGTCCCTTAACCTCTAGGGAATTTCTTAGGTGTAAGATGAGATTAAAGGAATGAGCACTATGATCCTTTCCAACTCAGAATCTTTGATCCTATGAATACCCAAGATACTTCATTGTCTGATTCAGCTCTTTGCTGATGCTCTCTCCACTGATTATCTCTAATTTCTCCTAAGTCTCATAGACACATAACTATTTTCTTGGAGTCACTTCTATTACTCTATAAACTCCTTAAAAGGAGGGACTGTGTTCTGATTTTCTGTATATCCCCAATATATAGCACAATGTCTGGCACAAAATAGACACTTAATAATAAATGCTTGCTATCTGAATATCTATTGAAAATTTTATAAAACAGACTTACAATGGGCACTAAGCAAATGAATAGCTATACATGTGTATTAATACATGCATATATGTACACATACATATGCACATACATATATATATAGTTTGAAATTAAATTAAATCAGCTCTCAATGCAATATATTATAAAAATCAACTGGCCTATGCAGTACAAGTTCTGCAAGGGAAGCAGCCTGCAGTAGTTGGCTATTCCCAAAACTATGGGGTTGGGCAGGCAAAGGAAATTCATTTCCTGAACTCTATTAGAGCTAATTTCTAAAGCCCAGGAGGTCACCAAAATTATAGTTCATAATTCACCTTTTTCTTTTAGAACATATGATAAATTAGGCTGAAATGTTTTTTATGTTATAACAACTTTCAAAATATACTTTTCCATATCAAGCAAACTATGTCAGATATAGTGACACATTTGCAAGCAATTTTGATGTAATTTTTTTTCATCTGGTAATATACAAAGCACTCTAATTATGGGTAAGAGAGTAAGAACATCACAAAATTTAAATATGAAAGCCAAAGTTTGATATTATACTTATTATGAACAAAGGCAGATGATGACTACTTTTATCCCACCGTGTATATTGAAATTCTATTCTACATATCAAATTGTGTTACAAATATAACTTTAAAACAGTATTACCTGATATTTAGCCCTGCGTTAGGCTTGCCACCTTCCTCCAATACCTTGAAAAGGAAAAAGGAAAATATTTCAAATTCAAATTCTAGTAATCAATTAAGCAATCAACAAGCACCTATTAAACAGTCAGTTGAGTTGGTGGCTAGGGATACAAAGATAAACATGAAACAGACTGCTCTAAAGTTTACTTACCAATGAAGACAATAGGAGGAGAGGGAAAAGAGGAAAGACAATGAGGAAGGAAAGAGGTGGAAGGGGAAAATAGGGAGGAAGGGAGAAAGGAAAAGGAAGGGAGAAAGAAAAAAGGGAATGGAAGGAGGGAAAAGGAGGGAAAAAGAGAGAAAAACAGAGAGGGAGGAGAAAAGGGAGGGAGAAACAGAGTCAAAAAAGAAAAGAAGGAGGGGAAGGGGAAAGAAAAGAAAAAAGGGGGAAAGGAGAAGAAAAATGTAAAGAAAGGGAAACAGAATGGATTAGAAAAGGGACAGAGTCAAGATGGTAAGAGAGGCAACATTTTTGCCTTAGCTCCTCCACTACCTCCTCCACAGTGACCTATAAAGCACAGCAGAATGAATTATGATTGGGAAAGCCAAAAAAAAGTCACAGTGAGTCATTTTTTCAACTCAGAGAAGTTTATGAAGATAGAAAGGTCTGTAGACATGGGGGTGAAGTCATGCCAGAAGTGAGCCACAGAGGGCTGTGCCAGAGCAACCCCAGAAGAGAGTAGCCCCAACAGTCAAGGATAGCTAAGCCAGTGAATACCAAAGCAGAAAGAGAACCCAGGAAACCCTGCAGTAGACTCCTACAGCGATAATATGTGCTGTGGGACAACTCTGTTATTCTATTCCCCATTACCCAGTACTGAGTTGTAGGTTCAGGACAGGAGAGGTCACAAAGAATCAGAGCCCTAGTTCTAATTCCCAAGAACAGAAAGGGGCCTCAGTTTTAAGCCTTTAGGCAATGGAATGGAATATAATGAAATAAAACAAAGCAGGGGACCAAAACCAACTGGTTTCCCCAAAAGGGGGAACCAACAATTCAGTGACTGAACGTGCAGTGAGTTAACAATGAGTCTAGCAACAGTCGATGGAAACTCAACTACACACAAGGCAACAAACCCAGAAATTGCAGAGCTCAGACTAGAAGGGCAGTGAACAGACCTTTCCTCAAATCACATCACTCTGTGATATTATAAGCAAATTAAAGGAACATAGGATAGTTTACCTCTCAAACCTGTGGAGATGGAATAAATTTATGTCTAAAGAAGAATTGGAACTCTTAATTGAACACCAGATAGATAATCTTAACTATATTAAGTTAAAAAGTTTTTGTACAAACAAAACTAATGCAGACAAGATTAAAAGGGAAGCAATAAATTGGGAAATCATCTTTACATTTAAGGGTTCTGATAAAGGCCTCATTTCTAAAATATATAGAGAATTGTCTCATATTTATAAGAATTCAAGCCACTCTCCAAAAAATAAATGGTCAAAGGATATGAACAGCCAATTTTCAGATGATGAAATTAAAACCATCTCTAGTCATATGAAAAGGTGTTCCAAATCACTATTGATCAGAGAAATGCAAATTAAGACAACTCTGAGGTACCATTACACACCTGTCAGATTGGCTAAAATGACAGGAAAAGATAATGACGAATGTTGCAGGGGATGTGGGAAAACTGGGACACTGATACATTGTTGGTGGAACTGTGAATGGATCCAACCTTTCTGGTGAGCAATTTGGAACTATGCTCAAAAAGTTATGAAACTGTGCATATCCTTTGACCCAGCAGTGTTTCTATTGGGCCTATATCCCAAAGAGATCTTAAAGGAAGGAAAGGGTCCCACATGTGCAAGAATGTTTGTGGCAGCCCTTTTTGTAGTGGCTAGAAACTGGAAACTGAGTGGGTGCCCATCAATTGGAGAATGGCTGAATAAATTATGGTATATGAATGTTATGGAATATTATTGTTCTGTAAGAAACGACCAGCAGGATGATTTCAGAGAAGCCTGGAGAGACTTGCATGAACTCATGCTGAGCGAAATGAGCAAAACCAGGAGATCATTATATACGGCAACAACAAGACTATATGATGATCAATTCTGATGGACATGGCTCTCTTCAACAATGAAATGTTTCAAACCAATTCTAATTGTTCAGTGAAGAAGGCCATATACACCCAGAGAGAGGGATATGAAATGTCGACTACAACATAATATTTTCATACTCTCTATTGATGTTTGCTTGCATTGTGTTTCCTTTCTCTGATTTTTTTTTCTTGTTGATACGATTTTTCTTGCACAACAAGATAAGGGTGGAAATATGTATACATATATTCGACTTGTCAAGTATTTTAACATAATTAACATGTAGTGGATTTCCTGCCATCTAGGGGAGGGAAGGGGATTGGGGAAAAATTTGTAACAGAAAGCTTTGTAAGGGTCAATGTTGAAGAACTACTTATACATATGTTTTACAAATTAAAAGCTTTAATAAAAAAAAATCACATCACTCTGATATCACCAAAAACTCAACAATATCCCAATCCAAACTATGAAAATAGCAAAAGGACATAATAGACAGAGGTTCAGATGACCAGAAACCACAATACCCACTGTCACCAGAAATGAGCAGAGTCCAACACTAATATAAAGTCCAAAGTCAAAAAGTAGGCTGGAAAAAATGAGCAAACAGCAAAAAAAGAACCTGACCACAAAAAGCTACTGTGGTTACAGAGAAGCTCAAGATACAAACACAGACAAAAACAACCACAGAGAAGACAATGACTTGGAAACATCTAAAAACAAAGCTTCCAAGAAAAAAGCAATTAAAAACAATCCCAGGGGCAGCTAGGTAGAAAAGTGGATAGAGCACCTGCCCTGAAGTCAAGAAGATCTGAGTTCAAATCTGACCTCAGACACTTAACACCTTCCTACCTGTGTGACCCTGGGCAAATCACTTAATCCCAATTGCCTCAGGAAAAAAAAATAATCCCAATACAAACTCCTAGAAGAGTTAAAGAAAAATTAAAAAAAAACCCAAAAGGTAATCTGAAAAATTAAATAAGAGTGGTAGAGATAAAATAAGAAAATAAATAAGAGCAATGCAAGAAAATTATGAAAAGAAAGTTAACAGATTGGTAAAAGAGATACAAAAAATACTAATAAAAATGACTTCTTAAAAAAATCAGAATTGGCCAAATGGTAAAAGAGATACAAAAATAGTACTGAAAATAACTCCTTAAAAATTAGAATTGATATAGTGGATAAAGCACCAGGCCTGAAGTCAGGAGGACTTGAGTACAAATCTGGCCTCAGACACTTAACATTTCCTGGCTGTGTGACCCTGGGCAAGTCACTTAACCCTAATTACCTCAGCAAAAAAAATAAATAGTACTGGTCAAATGGAAACTAATGACTACAAGAAACATCAAGAAACAATAAAAAAAAAAGTCAAAAGACTAAAATGGTAGAAGATGTGAAATATCTCAAAAATATCTCAAAGGAAAAACAACTGACTAGGAAAATAGATCAATAAGGGATAATTTAAGAATCATTTAACCACCTGAAAGCCATGAAAGCTACTATAAAATAAAATTGTACAGATAGCTTTGAATCAGAAAGCAAGTAGAAATAAATCACTGTTCACCTACTGAAAGAAAGCCCAAATGAAAACTCTTAGGACAATTTGAGCCAAAATCCAGGACATTCATGTCAAGGAGAAAATATTGCAAGTAATCAGAAAAAAATAATACAAATATCAAAGCCATATTCATTTTCATACAATATTTAGCAGCTATCATGGAAAAGGAATAAAGGAATAGAGGACAGAGAATATGATATTACAGATGGCAAAGGAACTAGAATTACAATAAAAAATAATCTACCCTAGCAAAATTGAGTATAATCTTACAAGGAGAAAAATTGATATTTTGTGAAATACAGGATTTTCCAAGATTCCTGATAAAAAGATCAGAGCTGAATAGATATATTTAAATTCAAACTCAAGACTCAAGCACAAAAAATGAAATATGAATAAAAATTCTTAAGGACTAAACAAGGTTAAACTGCTTATATTCCAATGTGGGAACATGATATGCATAATCTCTCAGAACTTTATCATCACTAGAGCTATTAGAGAATTTAAGTAGATAGATGGTGCGTGTATGGCTCTATTATGTTGGGATGATTCTAAAAGAAGAATGGATGGGTAAGAAAGGGATGCATAGGGGGAGGGGAGAATTGAGAGAAATAATGCAGGAAATTATCTCACATAAATGGAGTATGCAAAGAAGAACATATGCAGTAGAGGGGAGAACAAACCTCACTCTCCTCTGAATTGGTTCAAAGAAAGAAAAGTAAATACACACACACACACACACACACACACAGAACACACACACACACACACACACACACACACACACACACACAGCTGGGTTACACAAATTCATCTTACCCAATAGAGAAGTAGGAAGGAAAGGGAGTAAGAGAAAGTGAGAATAGGGGATAAAAGATAAGATAGATTAAGAGAAGCAAAACAGATTCTTAAGGGAATAGGATAAAAAAAGATAAGGATAAGTATAAGAAAATAGGATATAGGGAAGTATACAGTTAGTAATCGTAACAGTGAAAATGAATGGGATGAACTCATCCACAAAAGAGAAGAGAATGGCAAAATATATTAGAAACCAAAATCCAACAATGTTTTGTTTTGTTTTTTTAATTGAAAAACACTTGAAACATATTCACAAATAGTTAAAATAAGGGGCTGAATGGAATCTTTTATGCTGAAGTACAAAAAAAAAAAAGTCAAGCAAAGCAATCATGATTCTAGACCTAATTTAAAAAATAATAATAATAATTAGGGACACCATATTTTGCTTTAAAAGTACCATAAACAATGAATTAACATCAGTCCCGAACATATTTGCACAAAATGACATAGCCAGATTTTTTTTTTCTCTTTTTTCTTTTTGCTGAGGCAACTGGGGTTAAGTGATTTGCCCAGTATTACACAGTTAGGGAATGTTAAGTGTCTGAGACCAAATTTGAACTCAGGTCCTCCTGACTTCAGGGCTAGTACTCTATCTACTGTGCCACCTAGCTGCCCCTAACAGCCAGAAAATTCTTAACAAAAAAGTTAAATAAATTTTAAAAAGGAAACAGACAATAAACCTATACTGGTAGGGGATCTCAATTTACCATTCTCAACCATAAAATAAACAGGAAAAAAAATGAAGGAGATGCAATGAATCTTTAAAAAGTTAGATGTGTTAGAGTATTGGTGAATACTGAATAGAAACAGAAAGGAGCATACTTATTTCTTTTTTTTCCCCCTGAGGCAACTGGAATTAAGTGACTTACCCAGGGTCACATAGCTAGGGAGTATCTGAGACTACATTTGAACTCAGGTCCTCCTGACTTCAGGGCTAGTATTCTATTCACTGCACCACCTAGCTGCCCCACATACTTATTTCTTTGCTGTATATGATACCTTTATAAAAACTTACCACATATAAAGGCATTACAAACCTCACAAATGCAAAAAAGCTGAAATAGTAAATCTACCTTTTTCTGATCAGAATACAATAAAAATTGCATTGAATGATCTTTGAAGCACAGATTAAAAATTGAAAACTAAATCACTTAAAGAATAAGTGGATCAAAGAACAAATCATCAAAACAATAATTTCATTAAGGATATTAACAACAATGAGACAATAAACTGAAATTTATAGGATGAAGGCAAAATAGTACTTTGGGGAAAATGTAAATATCTAAATGCTAAAAATCAATAAAAGAAAGAGATCAACCAATTGTGTATGTAACTAAAAAAAAACAGAAAAAAAGAAACTAGAAAAAAGAAAATATTAAAAATCCCCAATTGAATACCAAAATAGAAATAAGAGAAAAATCAAAGGAGAGATTAATAAAAAAATTTTATCATTAAGAAAATGAAATATTGAGGGTAGTTAGATGACACAGTGAATAAAGCACTGGACCTAGAGTCAGGAGGTCCTGTAAATCTCAGGTACCCAATACTTCCTAGCTATGTCCTTAGGTAAATCACTTAACCCCACCTGCCTTTTCAAAAAAAAAGAAAGAAAAAAAGAAAATGAAACATTGAACTCAAAAATAAAGCTAGAAGCTGGTTATTTTTTAAAATAAAGTAAATAAATCATTGGCTATTTTATTTAAAAAAAAAAGAAATGAAAAACAAATTGCAAATACCAAAAATGAAAAGGGTGAATTCACAACCAATTAAGATGAAATAAAAGCAATTACTAAGAGCTATTTTGTCCAAGAAGATACCAATAAAATTGATTATCTTAAATAAAATGGAAGAATATTTACAAAAGAAGCATAAATTTCTCAGACTAACAGAATATAAAATAGAATACTTAAATTAGCCTATCCAAGAAAAAAAAGCCATTTAACAAGCCATAAATAAGCTCCCTAAGGGGAAAAAAAAACCAGGACCAGATGGATTTTCATATGAATTCTACCAAATATTTAAAGAACAATTAATTCGGGCAGCTAGGTGGTTCAGTGGATAGAGCACCAGCCCTGAAGTTAGGAGGACCGGAGTTCAAATCTGGTCTCAGCCACTTAAAGTTGCCTAGCTGTGTGACCCTGGGCAAGTCACTTAACCCCAATTGCCTCAGCAAAAAAAAAAGAAAAAAAAGAAAAGAACAATTAATTCTAATACTATGCAAACTGTTTGAAAAAACAGGTAAAGGACCCCCCCAAAAAAATCGTTTCTATGATACAAATATGTTTTTGACATACAAACCAAGAAAACAGCACAACAAAGAAAGAAAACCACACATCAATTTCCCTGGTGAATATCAATGCAAAAAATTTAAATAAAATACTAGAAAAGAAAATCACAGAGATTATACATTATGATAAGGCTGTAGAATTGGTTCAATAGTAGGAAAACTATAAGCATAATTTACCATAACAATTACAAGAACAACAAAAATCATATGGTTACTTCAATAGATGTAGAAAAGCCTGTCAACAAAAACACAACATCCATTCCTATTTCAAAAGGAACAAACAAAAAAAAAACCACTAAAAATACAGGAACAAATGGAGCTTTCCTTAAAATGTTTAAAATATGTATATATATGCACATATATATATAAGCAAAAACAAACATTATCTGTAATGGAGATAAGCTATAAATCTTTCTAATAAGATCAGAGGTAAAGTACTATCACTACTATTCAATATTATGTTTAGAATGCTGATTATAGTAATAAAACAAGAAAAGGAAATTAAAAGAATAATATAGACAAAGAAGAAAAAAAAACTACCATTTTTTACAGATTATATAATGGTTTCTATATAACCATATAGAATTAACTTAAAAACTAATTGAAGCAGCACCAGCCCTGAAGTCAGGAGGAACTGAGTTCAAATCTGGTCTCACTTAACACTTCCTAGCTGTGTGACCCTGGGCAAGTCACTTAACCCCAATTGCCTAAGCAAAAACAAAACAAACAAAAAAAAAAAAAAACCTAATTGAAGCAACAGTTTTAACAAGATTTCAGGACACAAAATAAATCCACACAAATTATTAGCACTTCTGTATTTTACCTACAAAATCTGGCAAAAAAGAGAAAGAAAAAGAAATTCCATTTAAAGTAGGTATAAATGATATGAAATATTTCAGAATCTTATCTACCAACACGTGAAGGAATGACAAGAACACAATTATAAAAGCCTTCACATAGATATAAATGCCTGGAGAAATCTTAATTGTTCATGAATAGACAGAGTCACAAAGCCTGTACACAAGTGTACAGAAGAATTATAGTCAAGTGGTGACAGTAATCATCAGAAAGGCTGTCTTAGCTTCTCAATTACTTAGAGTCCACTTTCAGTAACAAAGAAAAAGGAATGGCTGAGGCATAAGATCAGCAAGAAAATAAGTGAGTTCTCACTGCATGAATGGGATATGAGATGAGCACAAGGAACAACCCACAAGACCTAGATCCCTAACTTGCAACCATTCTAGGAAAGATCTAGAAAGATGCTTTTATCTGTGACAGATGATTTTTAAAAGTGCATCAATAACCTGCTAGTAAAATGGTATCAACACAGAATATAATGGGCCCTATATGTAGCCTATATTGATTGTACTATAAAAGAATGGAAATATGTATCTATGTAAACTACCAGATTCTGAACATGAGAACCAAAATGGTACCATCCCACTAATTCAAGATAACTTTGACAATCTGATGGCAGTCATTAGTTTTCTGAATGGAGTAGAGCAGCGACTATTATCAGATTCGTAAAGCAGAGAAAGAGTGTAAAAAAAAAAAAAAAAAAAAGATTACTATCATTTGTCCAAATGAATTTTACTAACTCAAATGTATTCCTCAAGGCATCTGTGGGGCTCTTAGAACTTTCCAAAAGAATGACAGAAAGTAATTGGTGACATGAATTATTTTCAAGTGTGGGAATGCCTTGATGACATCTTTATCTTTGGGAAGACCCAGAAAGTACATGAAAAGAGGCTGATGAAAGGATTGAATTAGTTAGAGGAAAATGGCCTGAATCTTTCAATTAACAAGTGACAATTTTTTAGGGCCTCTGTCAAGTATGGGGGTCACATGATATAAAAAATTATATGAGCAATGACCCAGAAAAGATATGAGTGCTCCGGCTTTAGACATGGCCCAAATCCTTTGAGATCTTAAAATTTTTCTTAAGAGTGGTGATTACTCTGAAAGATTTGTTTTTTTAAAAATTATGCTGTGCTAATAAAATTCATCTAGAAGAAAAAAAGGGCAAGAATATCAATGGAATTAAAGGAAAAAATTGCAAAGGAAGGGGTCCTAGCTGTACCAGACCTAAAACTATATTATAAAGTAGCAATGATCAAAACCATCTGGCATTGACCAAAAAATAGAATAGTGAATCAGTGAAATAGGCTAGGTTCATAAGACACAATAGTTAATGACTATAGTAATCCAGTATTTGATAAACCCAAAGACTTTAGCTTCTGGGATAAGAACTCACTGTTTGATTAAAAAAAAAAAAACTTCTGAAAAACCTGGAAAAGAGTATGGCAGAAACTAGGCATAGACCAACATCTTATACCCTATATCTTGATATAGGTTCATGATTTAGTCATAAAGGATAACACTAGAAGCCATGTGGGGAAGCAAGGGATAGTTTATCTGTCAGATTTGTGGAGAAGGGAGGAATTTATGACCAAACAAGAAATAGAGAACATTATGAAATACAAAATGGATTGTTTTAATTGCATTAAATGAAAAAGGGTTTGCACAAACAAAACCAATGCAGCCAAGATTAGAAGGGAAGCAGAAAGCAGGGAAACAATTTTTAAAACCAGGGTTTCTGATAAAGACCTCATTTTTAAAAATAGCTTTTTATTTTTGAAAATACATGCAGAGAAGTTTTCAACATTCACTTTTGCAAAACCTTGAAATGCCTTTATTCTAAAATATATAGAGAATTGAGTCAAATTTATAAGAATACAAGTCATTCTTCAATTGATACATGGTTTAGGGATATGAGCAGATAATTTTCAGATGAAGAAATTAAGCCATTTCTAGTGATATGGAAAAAAATGCTCTAAATCCCAACTGAGTAGAAAAATGCAAATTAAGACAACTCTGAGGTACCACATCACATCTCTCAGATTAGTTAAGATAACAGAAAAAGATAATGATAAATGTTGGAGAGGACGTGGGAAAACTGGGATATTACTACATTATTGGTGGAATTGTGAACTGATCCAAAATCATTCTGGAGAACAATTTGAAACTACGAGAAATGTTGGAGGGGATGTGGGAAAACTGAGACACTATTGCATTATTGGTAAAGTTGTCAACTAATCTAGATATTCAGGAAATCCAGATATTTGGAACTATGCCCAAAGTTGCTATAAAACTGTGCATACCCTTTGATCCGGCATGTGTCACTACTGATAATTTTTTTAAAAAGGGAAAAGGATGCACATGTATAAAAATGTTTGAAGCAGCTCTTTGTGTGATGGCAAGGAACTGGAAATTGAGGGGATGTCCATGAATTGGGAAATGGCTGAATAAGTTGTGATATATGAATGTAATAGACTTACTGTTCTATAAGTAATGGTGAGCAGGCTTATTTCAGAAAAATTCGAAGACTTATCTGAATTGACTCTGAGTGAAGTGAGCAGAGATTAGGGATGAAAATACCATCTGCAGCCAGAGAAAAAATTATGAAGACAATGAAGATTGAAGTATACTATTTTTACTTTTGATATTTTTTTTTCTTTCTTGTGGTTTTTCCTTCTTGTTCTGATTTTTCTTTCACATGACTAATATGGAAATATATTTATATATGTGTGTGTGTATGTGTGTATATATATAAATATATAAATATATATATATATATATATATATATAACCTCTATCAGATTTGTCTCAGGGAGGGGGAAGTTAGGAGAAGAAAGGGGGGAAAGGCATGGGCACTACACTGAAGCTGCTGCTTGGGGCTGAGGCCGTGGCCTACAGAGTCCGAGAGTCCATGTTCACTGTAGGAGGTGGGCAAAGAGCTATTTTCTTTAACCAAATTGGGGGTGTGCAGCAGGGCACTATCCTTGCAGAAGGACTGCACTTCAGGATCCCCTGGTTCCAGTACCCCATCATCTATGACATTCGTGCCCGGCCCCGCAAGATCTCTTCTCCCACAGGCTCCAAAGACCTTCAGATGGTGAACATTTCCCTTTGCGTGCTGTCCCAACCCAATGCCCTGGAGCCGCCCAGCATGTACCAGAGTCTGGGCTTGAACTCTGAGGAGCGGGTGCTGCCCTCTATTGTGAATGAGGTGCTCAAGACTGTGGTGGCCAAGTTCTATGCCTCCCAGCTCATCACACAGCGGGCCCAGGTGTCCTTGTTGATCTGGCAGGAGCTGACTGAGAGGGCCAAGGCCTTCAGCCTCATTCTGGACGACGTGGCCGTCACGGAGCTAAGTTTCAGCAGAGAGCATACGGCTGCAGTGGAGGCCAGCAAGTGGCCCAGCAAGAGGCCCAGAGGGCTCAGTTCTTGGTAGAAAAGGCAGAGCAGGAGCAGCGGCAAAAGATCGTACAAGCCGAGGGTGAAGCTGAAGCTGCCAAGATGCTTGGGGAAGCTCTGAGCAAAAACCCTGACTACATTAAACTGCGTAAGGTCCGTGCTGCCCAGAACATCTCCAAGAAGATGGCCACATCTCAGAACTGAATCTATCTCACTGCTGACAACCTCATGCTGAACTTGCAGGATGAAAGCTTCACCAGAGGAAGTGACAGCCTCTTCAAAGGCAAGTAGAGACCTCCTGACCTCCAGAGCAAACTGATCTCTTCCTCCCTGAGTTAGTCTTGGACAAGCTGGCAGACAGGTCCACCTCCCTCACCCACCACCATGTGATTTTCCTCCCCTGTCCCCCACTCGTTGGATAAATGAAGACTGATAAATGTTCCTTTCCCTAATCCCCCTCCCCATATTTTGCTGGGGGCCTGGGGTATAAGGACTGTGTGATTGATTTCTCAGTGATTTCCTCTCTCGCTGGTTTCCCTCCAAGGCCGGGAGGAGATAGCAGCTATCCCAGGAATTCTCAATAAATTTTTGTTACTTAAGTGGAACCCCCCCTAAAAAAATGAATGTTGAAGATTACCTTTACATATAATTAGAGAAAATAAAATACTAAGTGGGGAAAAAAGAAAAAATATGCTGCTTTTACTAAAGCACTGACTGACTTTATTCATGCATATATGATTGAAAATGCACAGGAGCAGAAAGACAAGAAACATAATTTTTTGAAGCCAACAAACCCCTCTGGGGATCTGGACAGACATAAAGAACCTTTTAGGGACTTAGTTACCTGCTTGACACATAAGCCAGTGTTGGCCTTTACTGACTCAAGCAAGTCTCCTGTCTTGCATACTGAATGCTAACTTAGAAGACTAAGGAAAGTTTAAATTAAAAAAAAATAATTAAAAAAAAAGGTTCACTTGGTCTCTTTATTGCTTTATAATGCAGATGCTGACCCAGTCATTGCAGTTTAAAAAAAAAAAGTTCACTAAGAAGACTAGGGAAAAGTGTAATAGAAAAAAAGTGAGGGTCCCATAAAATTAGTTGCATTTGTCAGGACAAGTTTGAATGGCAGCGAGACCTCCGAACACATCTACGAGCTTAAGTTTTGGTTTTGAAATGGATTATGAGAGACATTTAAGACTATGTATATGGAGAAAAGTTCCAAATTTGAACTGACAACAATCCACTAACATACTCATGACCAATGCTAAGTGTAAAGTTGGACCAGCGCTGTTAATATATAATATTTTCCTGGTTCTGCTCACTTCACTCAGCATCAATTCAAATTCAGCTCTGTTTTCCAGAGATGGGTGGCAGTACTAGCTACTTAGCATTCATTGTTGACCAGGAAAGATTGGTGAGAATGTAGATCCAGAAGACCACAGAACACCAAAGTTGTAGTAATAACCAAAGAAGGAATGGAAGCTCCATCTAACAACCAAAGAACTGTAAAGCCGAAACACTGGGAATCCCATTCACTTCCCCAACCCACTTTTCTTGACCTCAGATGTCTGTGGATGACAATGAGGAGAGCAGATAACCGACAAAAGGCTACATGAAGCCATGCAAGTGCCAGTCTTCTGAATGCACCTTACCACTGAGAAGCTGGCAGCAGCTGGCGCTGGGCAATGGAGGACAACCCTGGACTCTACAAATCATGCCTGTGACACCATGCAGCAGCTGATGCTCCCAAGACAAATTACTCCATAATAAAATCTCTGAATTATAATTTTGACCATGTGGATTAAGAAAGTTGTCTCTTGTGGAGATATAAATTTGTGTCCAAAGAAGATCTGGAACTCCTAATTGAACACCAGATGGATAATTTTGATTATATTAAGTTAAAAAGTTTCTGTACAAACAAAACTAATGCAGACAAGATTAGGAGGGAAGCATCAAATTGGGAAATCATCTTTACATTTAATGGTTCTGATAAAGGCCTCATTTCTAAAATATATAGAGAATTGTCTCATATATATAAGAATTCAAGCCACTCTTCAATAGATAAGTGGTCAAGGGATATGAACAGACAATTTTCAGATGATGAAATTAAAACCATTTCTAGTCATATGAAAAGTTGCTCCAAATCACTATTGATCAGAGAAATGCAAATTAAGACAACTCTGAGGTACTACTACACACCTGTCAGATTGGCTAAAATGACAGGAAAAGATAACGATGAATGTTGGGGGGGATGTGGGAAAACTGGGACACTGATATATTGTTGGTAGAATTGTGAACGGATCCAACCATTCTGGAGAGCAATTTGGAGCTATGCTCAAAAAGTTGTCAAACTGTGCATACCCTTTGATCCAGCAGTGTTTCTATTGGGCCTATATCCCAAAGAGATCTTAGAGGAGGGAAAGGGACCCACATGTGCAAGAATGTTTGTGGCAGCCCTTTTTGTAGTGGCTAGAAACTGGAAACTGAAGGGATGCCCATCAATTGGAGAGTGGCTGAATAAATTATGGTATATGAATGTTATGGAATATTATTGTTCTGTAAGAAACGACCAGCAGGACGATTTCAGAGAGGCCTGGAGGGACTTACATGAACTGATGCTGAGTGAAACGAGCAGAACCAGGAGATCATCATACACAGCAACAACAGTATTACATGATGATCAATTCTGATGGACATGGCTCTCTGCAACAAAGAATTGTCTCAAACCAGTTCCAATTGTTCAGTGAAGAAAGCCATTTACACCCAGAGAGAGGGATATGAAATATGGACCACAACGTAACATTTTCATGATCTCTATTGACATTTATTTGCATTGTGTTGCCTTTCTCGGATTCTTTTTTTTTTCTTGTAGATAGGATTTTTCTTGCATAACTTCTCAAGCATTTCAACATTATTAACATGTAGTGGACTTCCTGCCATCTAGGGGAGGGGAGGGGACTGGGGGTAAAATTTGTAATGGAAAGCTTTGTAAAGATCATTGCTGGGGAACTATCCATACATATGTTATACAAATAAAAAGCTTTAATAAAAAAATAAAAAATAATTAAAAAAAAGAAAGTTGTCTCAAGCTACTGAGAAACTATTTTACTGGTCCAAGATGGCCACAAACGTTATAAAGCACTTTGAGATTTATACCTATCGTGTGTAAAGCAAAGTACTACCAACTTATGCTGGTTCCTCGGGGAACATAAATACTGCTAATCCTTGGGAAGTTGCCTCTATTTACTTCCTATTTCTGAGAGGAACTATCAAGAACATAAATCATATATTGGCCCTAGCAGATCCCTTCACTAAGTATGCTCAAGCATATACAACCAGGAACCAGAAAGCCCCTGAAGTTGCTCAGGTAATGTGGGAGAGGTACTTCTCAGTAAATGGGCCTTGTACCAAGACCCAGTTGGGACCAAGTAGAGAACAGAAAAGCAAAATGCTCAAAGAGATGTGAGCTCTGGCTAGGGCAAACCTCAAAGAGACAATTCTCAAGGGAATTCATAAACTGAATATTTCAGCTGCTCTCTGAAGCTCACATTAGGAACTCATGAAATCAGAATAAAAATCTCAGTGGCATTAGCATGTGACTTTCTTTCTATGTGCACTACTCCACCTAGTATAACCTAGTATACCCCATCTACTGATATTTAGGCAAGAGCCACGCTTACCTATTGATTTGTATTTTGGAAGGGAGGGAATGCAAATATTCATAATGAATACATCTGTTGAGAAATAAAAAATGCATGAGTGGGATGTAGGATATGCACAGGGGCAACCAACAAGACAAAGCTTCCCATAGTTGCATCTTCATACTGGAAGAATACTAAAAGAAATAAACAATGATATGTTCTGTTCACTGTCAGGTCCTTTGACAATGTGACAGAGTTGGATGGAAAGCAACTCTTTACTTAGTCATGGAAAGGCTAGACCAGGTAGCCCCTAAGACTAGTGGGAGCCCAGTCAGGATCATTTATTAAAATCACCTAGTGCCCACTGGTGAGATGGTGGGTCTCCTCATTTCCCACCTGGCTTCTCCATCCTGTTCCAGAAATCTCATCTTTCTACAATATCATATCAGCCCTAGAATTCACAGGTCAGTATATTCTGTCCCTGGGACCCCTTCCTCCCTCTGATTGCAGGGTGGAGCCCTCTCCTCCCACAGCCTCAGGTCAGTCAGCTCTTCATTTCCCACCTGGCTGCACTCTTCTACATTTTCCCATAATGATGAAGAAAATACTTTCTCTCCCCTACATAGTTTTCTTTTGTGTGTTGGCTTAGGTTGTAAGTTAAGTTGTGAGTTACTTGAGAATAAGGATTGTCTTTTGCCTTTCTTTTTATCCCCAGTACTTAGCCCACCCAGTGCATGGCTCATAGTAGGCACTTAACATGTTTATTGGCTGACTGCTCGATGGTCAAGTTGAGGCTGAGAGAGATACTTATCCAGCCTAGTACTGCTATTCTAGAGTCTCCTTAGGGCCAGACAATTCCCTCAGAGCACAGTAACATTACTATCCAATCTGAACTCCTTATAAGGTCATATTTAGAAGGATAAGACAATATTATTGATGATTATGATCAGCCCTTACCATCCAATAGTACATGTATAGGTACAGATAGATCAGTAGGTCCCAGGAGGATTAGGACCACCCACTGATCAGATTCCCTGATAATATCCTAGGTGAAACTAAGGCTACATATTCAGACGATAATGCCAGTGCTGACCTTGAATATAATTACATAAATGCATAGAAGCATGTATTATTCAAGTATACTTCTGGCTATTATATTTTCATATTGTGTTCTTTCTTTATATTGGTATTGTGCCTGTTTTGAAGCTCCAATAGTTTGTAAATCTTGCTTGATTTTGCTATTTGGTCTATCATGTTGTAAAGTAAGTCTACCATTGTTATGATTTCTATGCCTATTTATTTTTGTTTGTAGATGTGTGCTAGCTTCTGTGAACTGTGCCTATGACATATCCCACATGTGACTTAGGCCTGTAGTTATTATCGCAACCTGCCAAGTGATGATCCATGTTGTACTATGTGGATGGCATGGATTGTTGCTGTCTCTTTGCTGTGCATACTATTCTAAGGTGATTTCTTTGGGTATTGGTTAATAACACTTACTCTGTTATATACTGATAAGGATTTGGTGCAAAGTTGTATAAGGTACAGGTACCGACCTTGTCACATCTGATTTTGCAAGGACTTTAAAATTTCAAGCCCTGAGGTTAAACATTAACAGCCCTCAAAAGCTGGTCCTCTCAGCTTGAGAAGAGAGAAAACTAGCACAAGATCATGTTTAAAGGCAAGGGTTCTGCCCAGTGCAGCGAGTCTTTTGAGGATCTCTTTAGAGAGACATGAAAGGAGGAGAGAATATGAAAGTGTTGGCCAAATCCCACAGCCCCCTAACCACACACACACACACACAAAACAGCAGTGTGAGTGTATGGAACAGCAACATCGTCAGTTCCCTTCACCAAAACCAAGCCTTCACAGGAGACATAAATGATGGTGTTTGTTTGTTTGTTTGTTTTTTAAATGTGAGGGTTCATCAAACAGCTGGAGCACTGAAAGGAAAATAGACATCCTTCCACTTTCCCACCTTACTTGAGCTGGGTACACTTGGCATTTACTACTAACTACACCCTTTTACTTTTATTAGACTGCAGCCAATAGATGCATCTCATAAACACTTCTGGCTGACCCTATCCTTGCATTTCCTGGAGTCCTTGTGTTCTAGATCTGAGGGCTGGGACAGTTCTGGAAGTGACAAAGAATTGTGGCCTTACCTAGCACAACACTAGAACTCATTGTTGAAGGAGAGTTCTTGCTCTCTAACTGGAGGTATCATCATGACCATTTCATTCTTACACTTTCAAGGGCAGAACTATGAAGAAAAAAATCTGCCTCATGGCTTTGATAGTGATTGAAAACTACACCTGTAATTTATAGTCCAAGAATTCTGCCTATAGTACTGGCAGGGCAAGTAACTAGCTCAGGGTTCCAGAATCAGGACATATCAGAAGCAGGACTCAAATCCTGACTTGCAAGATAGTTCTCAACCTACAATGCCAAAGAGCCTCTCAATTTAAAAAAATGGTAACCCAAATAAATACAAATTACTTGAAGATGGCAAGGGCATCTGGGGAGGCTTCAGGTAGGAGTGCTAAAATCTGAGATCTGGGAAGTCAGTGGCCATCGATTCCCACTTTTATATAAAAGGGATCAGGCTATAATCTCCCTGACAATGCATCTTCATGGTCTCTGCTTGAAGACCTCCAAGAAGGGGAAATTCACCATATTTCAAGAATGGAATGCCCTACCTTGAAATTCCACTCTGGGACATCTCAGAACCTTTTCCTCATATCAAACCTAAATTTGCCCTCTTTGGAACTTGCACCCAAATGGAACACTAATCCCTCTTCACAGGACACTCCTTCAAACATTCAAGAACAGTCTCTTATCCAGATTAAACATCTCCAGGTCCTTCAATCAATCCTCATGATGTGAATTCAAACATATGGATGTTACCATTCTGGCTGTCCTTCTTTCCAACATATCCCTATCCTTCTCAAACGGTGCTACACAGAACTGAACAGAATATCTGAAGGGAAGGACCTTGTCCCTATACTTAGAAACTGATTAGAATAGTAAGATTAAAAGGTGAATAAGTCACAGTATGAAGTAAAGATTTCAGATGTAGTTATAGGGTAATGGTAAGAGCTCTTGGATTCAAATTTTAACTTCATTTAACTTCATTTGCTCAATGCAAAGTCACATAAAATCAACAAATATCTTTTAAATACTTATTACATGCAAGAACTGGGGAGACAAAGGCTAAAAAAAGATCTTCTTACTCATCCTTAGATCTTGGATGAATTTATATACTATTAAGAGGGATAAGACTTACATGTAGATAAGTATACTTACAAGGTAGGGAGGAATAACTGTAATGGAGAGAACCAGACAAAGTAAATACTATTAACTGGAAAATTCAATTAAACTTAATGAAAGAGACAGTATCTGAGCTAAGCTGAGCTGAACTGAACCTCACAAGAAGAGGACTTTGAAAAACATAGAGAAAGAAGGAGTACATTATGGCAATAGGGGATGAACAATCTAAATAGTCAGGATTATTAGATGACATAAGGAGTTCAAGGAATAGCTTCCAGTCCAGTCTAGCTGGCATATATAAAAGTGAGTAATAAGAAACCAGGCTAAAAAGCCAGGGTTTCAGAGGGTATTAGCTATAGCAGTTTGAGAAATTTACATTTTATTCTATGGAAATAAGTAGTAAATGAATGTTGTTGAGTACGGAAGTGACATGGTCAAACCAAATCCTTCCAAAGATTTTCTTAGCAGAACTGCAAAGGATGATTTGTGAAGAGATTGGAGGCAAAAAAAAAAAACCACATTAAGTAGGAAGCTATTGTTTGGGGTAGGGTCTATGAGGGCCTTGCACTAGGGTGCTTAAACATGAGAGCAAAGAGAAGAGAAGGGATATGAGGGATTTTATGGAGAGAGAAAAGCTCTGACAACTAACTAGTCAGGAGATGAGAGAGGCTACTCACTTATCCCCTTGTGTAAAATGAGGAGACTAGATTAGATTTTGATCACTTATGTTCTCTTCCAGCTTTAAGTCAATGCCCCTATGAAAGGGTCCTGTAGAACCAGAAGAATATAAAAAATGGTTATAAATAAATGAAGAAAATAGTATCTGAACTCAGATTGAATAAAATCTCAGATTACAGATGTAACTCAAATCCCAAAGTTCTGTAGCATAGAAGTCTCTCCTCGTTGGTGTAGGTCAATGTGGAGCAGAGTTCAAGAGAAAAGGGAGATCCAGTCTCTTTAATCCCTTTGAGACTCTTCTCTCTTCCAGCTTTAAGATAAATGAACATTACCAACCCCACTTGAGGTTACTAAAGGAAAAAAAAAAAGACTCTGGGAAGAAGCCTACATGTAGAACTTCAATCACATCGCCTATTCCCATCTCACTATACTAGAGTTCAGGAAATTTCTCCTTGGATGAGAACTGGGATCCTCTCTCTTGGCTGAGCTGAATTACTTTATTCCCAAGAGCTCTTTCAATCTGTCTCATATGATATGTATTCTCAATTTCATACTTTCTTTGAATTCTGTTTTGCTATCAATTTAGATAAATGAGCATCCTGACTATTTACTATGTTCATTAAAGAACTGGCATTTGGTGGGAAAGACGTGAAACCTTGAATATGAAGCTTGGGGTTTTCTGCTCTCCATTAAGAAGTAGCAAGCAGAAGTTTAACTTGAACCTGAAAGCCAAATTCCCTCAATATTAACAAAATTTATTCTAGTTCAATGCTTCTCTCTCTGAGGAGAGACGAGTGAGCAACTAACTTCCATCACCTGTTTCCACTCCTGGCAGAAATTAAAGTCTCTCTTAGAGAACAGTGGGAAGAAAAAAGACTAGAGACATCTATTACTGCCTCCTGGCAAGCCACAAATTATACTCATGCTACATGTGTGTAACAGCCTCACCACACTAACAATGATCAATCTTAGTTCTGAACCACAGATGATGAAAAACACTTTCCAACTCTGAATAGAGAGGTGGATACTACAGTTGTGGAGTGTTGCATCCACTGTGATTCTGGATCTCTTCTTTGCTTGGTTTAGCTTGAGCTAAGCTTTAAAGGAAGATAGGGATTCTAAGAGAGACAGAGGTGAGAGTATTCCAGATATGAGAGGAGGCGGGATAGCCTGTGTTTAAAAAAAAAAAAAAAAAAGCAAGAAAGCCACTTTGGCTGGATCATGCAATACATGAAGCAGGTGTGCTTGGAAAGGCAGATGAGAATCAGGTTATGAAGGTTTTTAAATAAAAGAGTTTACATTTTATTCTAGAGGTAATAGAGGCATTGGAGCTTTCTGAGCTAGAGAGTGACATTTAGGAATATCACTTTGGCAGCTCTGTAGAAGATGGAGTGGAAAGAAAAGAGACTTGAGGCAAAGAGATTATTGAGGCAATTGTAATAGTTCAGGAGAAAGGTGAAAAGGGCCTGAACTAAAGTGGGTAAAGAAAAAAAGGATCTGAGGGAAGTCGTGGAGGTGGTATCAACATGCATTGACACCTGGTAAGTGTCAGGAAAAATGGGAGCAGTATGGTATAAGCAGACACATAGCTGGAAGTTTCTAAGAAAGAGTTGGAAATGCTAACCTAAAGGACAAAGGGGTGGGAGAAAGAGGAGCAGGGCTAGAGATACTGATTTAGTACTCGTTTATAAAGAGACAATATTGAAAGCTATGATAATATTTAAGGTTACCCAAGGAAAAAGCATAGACAGAAAAGACAAGGGCTGAAAAATGGAATCCTGGAGAAAGCCAACATTGAGGGAGCATGAGGAGCAAGAGGTAAAAGTGAATAAAACAAGTCAGGAATAACTGGAATCCACACCCCCCCCCCAAAAAAAAATGCAGTATCACAGCAAAGTGCCTATTAGATAGAGAATGGCTAAACAAATTATGGCATATGAAGATAACACAATTTTAAGAAAGTTGGCCTTCCTGGGAACTATGCTCAAAAAGTTATCAAACTGTGCATACCCTTTGACCCAGAAGTGTTTCTATTGGGCTTATATCCCAAAGAGATCTTAGAGGAGGGAAAGGGCCCCACATGTGCAAGAATGTTTGTGGCAGCCCTTTTTGTAGTGGCAAGAAACTGGAAACTGAAAGGATGCCCATCAATTGGAGAGTGGTTAAATAAATTATGGTACATGAATGTTATGGAATATTATTGTTCTATAAGAAACGACCAGCAGAACGATTTCAGAGAGGCCTGGAGAGATTTGTATGAACTGATGCTGAGTCAAACGAGCAGAACCAGGAGATCATCATACACAGCAACAACAATATTACATGATGATCAGTTCTGATGGACATGGCTCTCTTCAACAATGAAATGTTTCAAACCACTTCCAACTGTTCAGTAAAGAAAGCCATATACACCCAGAGAGAGGGATGTGAAATGTGGAACACAACATAACATTTTCATGCTCTCTATTGATGTTTGCTTGCATTGTGTTTCCTTGATTTTTTTTTCTTGCAGATACGATTTTTCTTGCACAACAATGATAAGTGTGGAAATATGTATACATATATTCGATTTGTCAAGTATTTTAACATAATTAACATGTAGTAGACTTCCTGCCATCTAGGGGAGGGGTGTGCAGTAGGGGGAAAAAATTTGTAACAGAAAGCTTTGTAAGGGTCAATGTTGAAGAATTACCCATACATATGTTTTGCAAATAAAAAGCTTTAATAAAAAAAAAAAAAGAAAGAAAGTTGGCCTTCCACAAACCTAATTACCAAATGGGGCCTGCTAACTAGACCCACCATTTGAGGCACAGCCATCAAAAGGAATCTAGAGGAACAGGAGAGCAAAAAGAGGCATAATGAAAAAGGCTACAGATTTGAGAGGAGAGCAAATCTGCTTGAACAAGCACATGGAAAGTAAGGGCGGAAGTTGTATTTTTGAATCCTCCCCTCCCCATCTTCTTCTAGGCCCATTACAGGGAAGTCAATAATCTTGAATCACCTTTCTTCTGGCTCCAGGAAAAGTTAGAAGCCTTTCCTTTAATAGGAAAGTCTGTTTGCCTTTCTTTGTTTTAAATATTTCCTTTGTCTTTATAGCCCCAAGCTTTGGCTACTCTGGGTGTATTCAATGAAAATAAGAACGCAGATACATGAAGAAACAACATCCTCAGAGAAAAGGAAGAAATAGATTTAACACTCAGGTGTTTGCCAAATATTTTGCTCTTTCTGGCTAGGGGCTAAGAGCTTAAAACACTGAGGGAAAATTACAGCTCCTTTGATCCATCTTCCCAGAGTAAAAGACTATTTTTATTGGGGAAATCCAACTTGGGAATAAGTCAGTAGTAGGATGAAATGGGCAAATAAGAGTAATTGAACAATAAAGACTATACCAGAGAATATTTTTGTATTGAAAGGAATGACTAAAAGAACATGTTCAGAAAAACCTGGGAAGCCTTGAATAAACTGATGCAAATTGAAATGAGCAGAAATAAATACACACATACACACACACACATACATGAATGTGTGTGTACACACATTCACTACAGCATTGTTAAGAAAAACAATTTGAGACTTAAGAATTATGACTGACACAAAGACCAATCACATTGCCAAGACTGGTAATGAGTCATGGTTCCCATGTCTCACCAAAGAGGTGAGAGGCAAGAAGTAAAATTTGAGATATGCATTTTCACAAATAGCCAATGTGTTGAGTTATTCAACAGTTACATTGATTTGTCACAGTGGAGGGCTTTCTAGGGGTGAGAGAATTGAGAGGGGAATTGGAAACAATAATAGCGATTATTTTATAAGTGGAAAAAAAAAGTTAAGAATGTCAATGAATCATTAAAAACACAGGAGTAGAAGGAAGTTCAGAAGGACATCTACAAGGCAATGTTGGAAGCACCATGTTAAATTTGAAATATATAAAAAATGTTATATGTAGTGGAGATTCAGTTTCAGATGCAATCTATTATTTATATAAGAACATGTTCATAATGTAGAGTTCAGAATTAAAAGGAAAATTTAGGGGGAAATTAACTATTTCATGGAAACAAAGAAAGGAAATTTTCAAAATGGGAGAGGTGATCAATAGTGACAAATATTACAGAGAAAATGAAATTGAAAGAAAAAACAAATGCATAATTGATGAATATGAGAGTAGTTTTTGAAAGAATAGTTCCAGTATAAAGCCAAAGAGCAGAATCCTGAAAGGTGAATGGTGGTAAGATCATGCAAGCAGTGGATATCAAACCTCTTTCTTAGGGAAAATTGGTAGTAAAAGGAAGGAGGCAGCATGCTAGTTAGCTTAAGAAGGTGACAGGGGTTTTGGATATGACAAACCTGAGGGTAAAAAAGTGACACTATAGATTTTATTCATATGTAACACTACATGGTCTTCCTCTGCTGGACTTTCAGGACATGGTCAAGAGTCACACAGGATGGGCTGGGATCTCCTAGATCTCCTGAATCCCTGACACCGCAGAGCCATTGGAGTATGTACCCACTGGAGCCTCTGTGCTTTTTTCCCTTTTACCTGCCTTCCTACTCATTCATCCATCTCTCCCCCTCAGTGGCTTTTCCTAATTTCTGCCTCCTGCAATTTCTGGCTTCCTTCAAGACTCAGTTCAAATGCCACACTCAGGGAGAAGCTTCTCCTGGTCCCCTCAACTGCTAGTCTCTTATCTTGTATGTATCTAAATGTTCATGTAGTCTCCCCCACTGGAATAAAAGCTCTTCAACGGCAAGAATTATTTTGGGATACTCTTCTAATTCCACTGCTTGGCACAGTCTCTGGTACACAGTAAATATTTAAGAAATGATGGCTGATTGCTTGCTTGATTGGAATCTTTTCTATTTTTCAAAGCCCAGTACATGTTTCCCATCTTACCAGATTCATGTGGCCAAAGTAGTGCCTCCTTCCTCTGAACACCTAAATTGCTTATTGTATAAACCACTCATTTGGCACTACATAGCATAAATCTCCCTATACTGTCAGTTGGCTTAGTGTGTGTTTTACTTACCTATATGAATTATAAACTCCATGATGCAAAGGATAATGTCTCATAACCCCCACAGTGTCTTTCACAAATCACACACACACACACACACACACACACACACACACACACACACACACACACACAATATAACTGAAAACTGAACTAACTAAAAAATATAGAAATTACTGAATCAGACTTTCTCCAAACAAAATGTTAAGCTTCAGATAGGA
Organism: Myrmecobius fasciatus; assembly: GCA_023553655.1. Taxonomy (NCBI): domain Eukaryota; kingdom Metazoa; phylum Chordata; class Mammalia; order Dasyuromorphia; family Myrmecobiidae; genus Myrmecobius; species Myrmecobius fasciatus. Next base: position 232,531 of record JAJPUD010000011.1, on the reverse strand, counting down.
AGTGGGGGCCCTCTGATCACTTCTGGTCACCATTTACTGCCCTGTACTTCTGTCCGAATTGATTGTCTCACTGGTGTAGATATTCCCTTCAGCAATGTCTATCAACAACCCTTTTATAACTTGGTATTCTGGCTTTCAAAAGTTACTATGGACAAAAAATATCACTCATTCAGTAACTAAGCTGCTGATTAGGCCAGTGCTTGCACCATGACACATGGGCCAGAGAAGGACTTATTCTTGAAGCTTCTGGTTTGGAAAGAGCTGCCAGATCCTGTGTAAGTGCCATTCCCACAGCCTTCAAGAATCTCATGTCATCTCCATGCCAAAAGGTAGCAAGGTAGCAAGAGACCTTAGTGGATGCTGCCCTACATGTTAAATTAAAAACAAAAACAAAAACAAACTTTTATTGTGGTATGAGATAATTTTTTGATATAAAGTTTTTATTAATTTTTGAACACTTCCTTTCCACTTGATAACAGCATCAAAGGAAGCACCTGATACAGTGGAAAGAGAACCGGTCCTAGAGTCATGGGATCAGGGTTCAAATCCTGTCTTTGATATTTGCTATTTTGGGCAAACAGTTGCTCTCTCTGGATTTCAGTCTCCTAATCTGTAAAGATGAAGGTGATGAACTAGATGGCTCCTGGGATTGCTTCCAGCTCAAGATCTAGGATACTGTTATAAAGGGAGGAATTAAATTTGTGCTGCTTGACTTCAAGTAGCAAAACTGGAAGCAATAAGTGGACAATGCAAATTAACTCTGCTTCCTAGAGCTTGAGCTAAGTTCTTTTTTGTCCTTGGGAAGTCTTAGTCTCTCAAAGTGCATATAGTCGTGTTTTTGCAGATAATCAGGAACTATCAAAAATCAATAGTCATTGAGTTGGAATGAATCCAAAAGAAAAGCACATGGAGGATTTTTAAAAACACATAAAGCATAAATGGCCTAAATGGGATACATCCAGGATCCTCACAGTAAAGGAACTAAGGGAGGTGTGAGATCACAGACCACTATAACTTCTATGATTCCATTCCTAATGAAATCAGTGTTAAAAGGTTTGGGGCTTTCCCCCTTGCTTAAAATGACTAAACTATGGATGGAAGGACTAGCTACACAAAAGTTCTTATGATTAAAAAAAATCTGGAGGTTTTGAAAATCTACAAGCTTAATGTGAGTGAATGATATGCCATGGCAGTCAAAAACTTAAGAGCAATCTTGGGGCTGTATTGAGAAGCACTGAGTCTAGTACGAAGAACTGGATCATCTTGCTGCACTGTGGGTGAATGAATTATATTCATTTCACGTTTAGCAAGAGTGCTGCCAAACTGGAATAGGTCAAGTGGAGGGCAGCCAGGATGCTAAAGGGGCTGGAAACTATGCCATCTAAAGACTGGCTGAATGACCTAGGGATATTTAAGTTAGAAAAGAGAGGGGCACAAAGGAAGCAGAGGAAAAGAACCTATATATACAAAAATATTGAAAGCAGTTCTTTTTGTGGTGATGACAAAGAACTGGAAATTGAAGAAATGCCCACATCTGGGGGAAATAGCTAGACAAGCTGTGGCATATGATTGGGATGGAATACTATTGTGCAATCAGAAACGATGAAGGGGATGATTTCAGAAAAACTGGGAAGACTTTATGATGCAAAATGAAGTGAGAACAATTTATACAATAAATAATAAATGATAATTGAAAAGATAATCAACTGTGAAAAATTTAGTAACTCTGACCAATTCAATGCGCATAACTCCAAAAGACTTATGACACAAAATGCTATCAACCTCCACATACAGAACTGATGTATTCACAGTGCAAACTGAAGCATTTGTTTTTAACTTTTTTTTATTCAGAACATGGTAATGCAGAAAAGTTTTGTGTGACTAATGAATGAGTATAATATTTCTTGCTTTCTCAATAGGTGGGGGAAGGGCAGAGGGCATGCAAGAATGAGGAACTAAAAATAAAAATGAAGGGAAAAATAAATAAATAAACATATATATATATATATATATATATTGATCCCAGTGGTGGTGGCCCTGAAGAATGTGCTGTAATCATATTACCAGAGCTCCTTTCTTGTGGGAGGCAATAAAATTAACTCAAAACATATAACCTGATTCACAGCATACACATTATATTATCCAAGTAGAACAAATATAGATCTTTAAAAACAGAAGAGAGGGACATTTAGAAGGGAATATAACTGTCTTCAAATATTTTAAAAGGTTACCACATGGAAGAAGAATCAATACTACGTCATGCCAGATAAATGTTATTTGCTTTTGCAACAGGTTTTATAAATTGATAGATGAGGGTGATGCAAAGAAACAATTTACCTTAACTTCAGTAAAATATTTGTTAAAGTCCATCTTGCTATTCAAGGAAGAGTGAGAGGAGTGTTAAGGAAGTGGGGATGGGAAATGTGAGCTGGATAATGGATTATGTGGATTTGGATCTAACTGAATGGTTAAGACTCAGGAGTTTTTAATGATTCCTTGTACACAGTATTTCTTATCCTGAATCTGTTCTTGGGCACAGACTGTCCCTTATGCCTATAATGCCTCATCTCCATTGTTTAGAATCCTTAGCTTCCTTCAAAACTCAGCTGAAATGTTGCCTTCTAAAGCCTTTCCTCATCTCCTCAACTAGTAGTCTCCCCAAATTACTTTGTATTTACTTAGCAAATATTTTGCTTATTTAAATGTTTTTTATTAAAACTTTTTATTTGCAAAACATATGTATGGGTAATTCTTCAACATTAACCCTTACAAAGCTTTCTGTTACAAAAATTTTCCCCCCTACTCCCCACCCCTCCCCTAGATGGCAGGATATCCACTACATGTTAATTATGTTAAAATACTTGACAAATCGAATATATGTATACATATTTCCACACATCATTTTTGTGCAAGAAAAATCCTGTCTACAAGAAAGAAAAATCAAAATTTTTTTCACAATGTAAGCAAACATCAATAAAAAGCATGAAAATGTTATGTTGTGGCCCACATTTCATATACCTCTCTCTCTGGGTGCATATGGCTTTTTTCACTGAACAACTGGAAGTGGTTTGAAACATTTCATTGTTGCAGAGAGCCATGTCCATCAAGCCAAGTCCATGCTCATTTCACTCAGCATCAGTTCATTTGCTTATTTAAATGGATTCACTATGTTCCTCCCAACAGAATACAGTCTTCTGAAAAGTAGGATGTGGTTTACTTTTGTTCTACTTTTAGCCCCAAGGACAATGATTGGCACATAGTAGATGTTTAATAAATACTTCTAAATTGACTGATGGTTCAGTGTCAATCTAGAAGGAGGTCTCCAGAGTAGTTCCCGATGGGCACTTGTGTTACTGAACATTTTTACCAAAGATTTGGAGAAAGAAAGGGCAGCATCCTTATCAATGTGCAGATGAAACAAAACTAGGAAGGATAACACCACACTGGATGCCAAAGTCAGGAATCTGAAAAGGCCAGAAGCCTGGGCAAAATTCAATATGATGATATTTACTAGGGCAAATGCAGTCTTATACCTGAATTCAAGAAATCAAGTTCACTAGTACAAGAAGGGAAAGGTATAGTTAGAAAGCAGTATGTCTGGAAAAGATCTAGGGGCTTGAATGAATCACAGGCTCAACATGAAATAATAGTATGGTGAGAAAACAAAACAAAACAAAAAGTTCACGTGATCCATGAAGCATAGTTTCTAAAAATAGTAAATACTGTTCCTTTCTCTCTATTCTTTCCTAGACAGATGACTAAAGCCTCATGCTTTTTTTTTTTTTTGCTGAGACAATTGAAGTTAAGTGACTTGCCCAGGGTCACACAGCTTTCTTTATTCCTGTCATACACTTTAGTGATTAAGCAACTGTGATTATTCTTTTGAGAAAATAAAATTTAAAACTATGAAATAACAAGCAAGAAACTTAACAATGATATTTAATAACACCCAGGGGTGATAACTAATATTTGGGATAGCACAGGGAATCTTAAAACCTTTGACAAATTTGAGGCTTCTCGACAACCCTAATAAAATGAGTTTTATTAGACTTTATGAAGAAAGATGTCAGAGATTGCTTTTACTTGATCTTAGGTAAACCATTTAACAAGAAGTTCCAGGATATAGTGAAAAGCACATTGAACTGGAAGTCAGGAAGATTCAGATTCAAATTCCATTTCTGTCACTTGGGCAAGTGATATGTAATCTATGAGACCTCTGGCTCAGTAGGTTTGAGTTGGATTCAATGGGCTTTAAAGTGCCTTCTGACTCTAACCCTCTAATCTCTACAAATTTGTAATTGAGCCTATCTCTACATAAAGAATATTTACCTAGATCTCAGGCAGTATTATAAACTATCATCAGCGGTTTTTTAATCCCCTTAAATTCTCAAATCACATGCCCACAAGTAAGGGAAATAAAGTGTCAGAAGCAGCTGGCACAGTGATATAGAGTTGCCTTTGAAGCCAGGAAGAACTGTCTCCAGCCCTGCCTCTGACACATAATGGTTATGGGACCCTGGGCAAGTAAGTCAACCAAACTTTTCAGTGCTCTAGGTAGCTCTCAGAAAATGCTGACATACATTGGTAGAGGGTATTTACTCATCTGGGAATAACCTAATCACTGGGCCAGTCTTATTCCCTAAAGTGAAGGAAAGACATCCAATAAATCTCAACTCTTCTACCAAAGATGGCTATTTCTAAAGTTTTTTGTGACAAAGGTCACTTGGACTCCTTAGTCTGATTACTTTTGTCTGGATACTCAGGAGGAAACAATAATGCTTCTGACTACCCCCAAAGTAAACTTTCAGAGATGCTTAAATAGTCTTCCCTATACTTGGGCTAAATAAAGTGAGCTAAGAGGACACTTTCCACTTTGTTCCCTAAAACCTTTAAAGGAATCTTCCACTGAGGACAATCGGAATAGACTCAGAAGTAATACATTAGGTAATTTATATTCCTAGGAGAGCTGAGGGAATGAGTGTTAAATTCAAGTTAAAAGGATTTGATAGGTCCCAAGATGAGAGATGAAAGGATATGGCTTAGGGGGAAAGGGATTAGCTGGTAGATAAAACCTGAAACAGATGGGAGTAAAATGAGAGAGTGACTAGAGGTGGGTTACTTCCTAAAAACAGAGAGGATAACAGCTCTGAAGGTAAGGGAATGAGATGACAACTTTTGTTAGAACGAACAGGAATGTAGGTGACAACTCTAATCAGAAAGTACAATAATGTAGTGACAGCTCTTGGTCAGAGACTAAGATTAGGATGAAAACTTGATCCAGAAAGGATGAAAATAAGTATAACAGATCTGAGCAGAGATGGGAAATGGGATGACATCCCTGATGGGAGAGGATAGGATGACAGTTCTGGACAGAAGGGACGAGAATGAGGTCCATCAGCTTATCAGTCTGTCACTGTGCTGACAAGTATCGGCCTGTTATTTTGTCCTTTTAGCTGTCTGTTATTGCCAGGCTATTCCTGGTCCTATTTCCATGTAGAATAGGGCCATCCTTGTGTCCATCACTGCCAGTCATCCCATAGCCAACACATCTGTTGATCCGTCAGCCTGCCCCTCACTGTCAGTGAGCCAGTTATCACTGCCTATCACCATATCCCAGTGCTCTACTCTATCATGATAACAATGAGAATGTCCCTAGCAGCCTAACCAGCCCGTCACCATGTCCCAATATCCTGTATCTATCAGGGTAAAAATGAGTGTGTCCTTATCTGCCTGTCACCATGTCCCAATGTTCTATATCTATCATGATAATGAGTGTGTCCCTACCAGCCTGCCTCCATATCCCGGTGTCACATCTATCATGATGATAATGTGTTACTATCACCACATCCCAATGTCCTATACCTATCCCATGTTAGTCCTTCCCAGTCTTGTCAGTCTACCTGTCGCCCTGTGTCCATCAATCCATTACTCAGTCATTAAGTCAATCAGTCCAACTCATCATTTACAACCTATGACCATAACCTTGTCCATCCATCTGCTGGCCGGCCTGTAAGCCTGATGACACGGTGCCCCATCAGCTCACTCATGCCTCTGATGGGTACTTAGCTGGAAGTTAGTTCCTTGTAGTCTGAAGGCAGGTTACTCTTTCCAGTCTATCAGTCTGTCCTTTTTGTCACCTGTCCATTGCTCTGCACATCCATCACCTAGTGCTCTCATCACTGTGGGCCAGTGACTACCCAGCAGCATCTTCTGAGCCAATGAGTCACTATAAAGGCCAATCACTGCAAATCTTTGGTCAAGTGTTTTGGTCAAAGTTGGTGGTGATGGTGGGGCTGGTGATCGATCCCTTTGTCCCTCGCCTTGTTGTAGTGTCCCTCTGTCAGTCCTCTGGGCTCCCCCAGGGTCACTCTGGTAGTCAGTTACTCTGACACCTGAGGGGAGCTGGTGCATCGGGGCCGCAGACCTTGCGGGTCACGTGGCATCTCTCTCCACCTCAGTTTCCCCATCCACAGCTCCCTGTCACTGAGCGACTGGGAGACCTGTACCCCCTCGTCCCTGGGCTTCTCCACCCCTTCCCCCCCATCCCCCGGCTCCCTCCGAGTGCTCTGCCCCTCCGCAAAGCCAGGCCCGAGGCTGGGAGGAGGTCACGGGCCTCGAGGGGGCCACGACCCGGTCAGCCGGGGTCACCGCTGGCCGGAGGTGCTGCAGTCCTCAAGTGGCCAAAGAACCGGGGACCCATAGAAGGGACTCGCCCACAGTCACGCCGACGGCCCTCCACTCACCCGCAGCGTGACAGGAGATCCATGAGCGCGGCGGCGCCTCCGCCTCCACCTTCTCACCACCAAC
>JAJPUD010000011.1:214343-225324 GCA_023553655.1 Myrmecobius fasciatus | reverse complement strand
GGTCGGGGCGCCCGGACCGGGAGCTCCCCGCGCAGGCGCAGCGAGCTGCCGGGCGGATCGCGGCGGGCTGAGCCCGGACCGAGGGAGATCCCACGGCGCATGCGTCGGTTGGAGGCCGGAGAGGGAGGAGTGTTTGCCCGTGCTTGGACCGCCTGAGAAGGCTCCCAATCTCCTTCCTTCCCCGAGCCTCGTCCTGCACACCTTGGAGGAGGTGCATGGGAGCAGAGCTCGGGCGAGCAGCCGTACCCAGGAGACATCGGTAGGACCTCAGTGTCTTCATCTGCAAAATGGGAATCCTGCCCTCCAGTTATTTCAGAGCCTCCAGGTCCATTCATGCAACTCAATCCACAAACATTTAAGCTCCCGCCAGGTGCCAAGCTCCATTCCGAGCAGATAAAAGAGAAATTAAAAGAAAACTACAAAAAAGTCCCTGCCCTCAAGGAGCTCACAGTCTAACGGGAAAATCAACACGCAAAAAACCGTATAAACGAGCCAAGGGCGGGATCAGCCGGAGACCCTCACCAGAGGGTCTGCACTAGACGGCAGGTGGGAGGGTCTGGGGTTGGGGTTCCATCCTCCCCGCCGCGGCCCGGGGTCGGCCTGATCACTGCCCAGCCCAGGGCCGCGTGGAACGGAACGGACAAAGCGGAGAGAGGACGTTATGGAATGATGGCTATGACAAGGGGTGTCCATAAGGCTAGACCTGGGTCGGTCTAGCTCCCCTTGGTGCACCCTGTCTGCCTGCCACGCTGGCACCGGCTTAGTGCCCTCCCAAGGGGGCACTCCTGCCGTGAGTGGGATGCAGGGCTCGAGGCGCCCCGCCTCAATACTTCTGTGCTTCCTTCCCCCTTCCCGAGGCTGCCGGCAGCCAGCCTCTCTTCTCCTGCTCAAGTTGTGTCTGTGGTCCCTCAGCCCATCTGAAAAAAGGGTCCTTCTAGCTTGGGTCTGCGTCTTGGGTCCCTTCCCCCCCCCCTCCTCCCAGGAGAAGGCTGGCTCCCCAAGAGCCAGGCCTTTTTATTTGACCCCTGAGGCCTGAGACCCGGTGCCTCCTAGATACTCATTAATTAGCAAATGCTTGCTTCACTTAACCTACTTGCATTGGACTGCTGGGAGGCAAATTGTCAGCTGCCTGATGGTGATGATGAAGATGGTGGTGGTGATGGGAGTAATGGTGAGCTGGTGCTGGATTCTGGATGAACACTTATTATCCCCATGATGAGATGAGAAATCTGAGAAGGTGATTTGCCACCAGGTCACGAAATTAAATGAACTGTTATGCGGAAAACAGACCGGCCCCACCCATTCCCCAATTCAGAACTGCTCCAAGCTTTCAGCACAAGGCAGCTTTCTAAACCAAAAGTGCTGCCCGACCCTGACAGACTCCTCTCCTTTTCACCAAGAGCATTTACAGGGGAAAAAACAAAAAAACAAGAACTCCAGCTTTTCCCCTCTAGACCCAGGAGCATGAATTAACAACAAGAGAAAACTGATCCTCTGTCTAAACCATGTGAGAAGGCAGCTTATTTTGCAGGCAAATAATGAAGATTTAGTGTTTTATTATCACTAAAATACTGTGCTAGGAAAAACAAAACAAAGATTTATAAAAAAGGACACTTTATTATACCTTTTATCTGGTAGGATGTCAGTGCTCTTTAAAATCCTACTATTCAAGTACAAATGTTTGTTTACAAAGTATTTACAATTTCAACCTTGTTCCTGTATGTTTTAAAACACAACAGCTATAGGGTTACAGTGTTGTTTGTTTTTAAGCCAGCATTTTTATTTATTAAAAGAAAAACCGTTCCCCCTTGAGGCACAACATCTGAACAGCACTTGGACGCAGGCAATGTGCTTCCCCACTGAACGTTTTTACAACACTGTCTGACCTGAATGAAAACAAATAGTCTCTTAAAGAATAAATGGGTAACTGGTTTCAATGGTGGCCGGAGTAAAATCTCACGATTTTGCTGCTGTGTTCCTGAATACACCCTTGAATTATTATATCGCAATAAAAGAAGCCTGATTTGCATGGTAATACAGAATTTTACTAACAGTAACAGTCTGAAACTTTCTAGACAACTTTGCTGAACCAAACTTCATTATCTTCTTAAAAACAGAAAGCTTGACCTTTCAAACATGACACTAAGGAAACTGGATGAGTCACAACACTGGGAATGGAGTGTTAGCACTCAAACGACTATATGGAATACTATTTAGGGCAGGAGTAAACCTTTTGATGCTATACTCTTAGATATGTATGCTCTTGGTATAAGTCCAATGAGCTTGTCAATTCAATTTACGTGTTATTAGGATTAATGAAATTTAACTAAAATCAACTTGCTGATAAAAGGGAAACTAGATTCCTTTTCACCAGCCATGACAGGGACAAGAATTACATACAGCAATTATAAAAACACGAGTATTTAAACTTTTAAAAGTTTTTCTTTAATTGTCTCTAAGTTGTCTAACCAGACTGCTATAGGGTAACAGGGGGGGCTTTTATTTAAACAATAAATTATCTTTTGAGAATTCTTGAGCATTTTTAAAATAAATGCATTCAAATTCTATCATCATTTTAAAAGATTAACTCTGAAGACCTAAAGAAAAACTATCAGGGTGGGCAAATGGAAATAAGTTTGGAGAATTCCTATACATTTTAATTCTGCAAGTTTAGAATACTTGTAATATTTGAAACTGTCATACTGAAAAGCAGCATGCACATATGACGTTTTCACTTCAAGTATTTCTGTGTGAATAATTCACTTGAAAATAAAAATTTTTAACAAATTATGAAATCTCACAAAAGTAGAGAGTTGCTTTAGTACTCTATTCTTTTCAAACAACTTCAAATTTATGATCCTTAAATATATGATCTTTACTCTCTTTCTACCTATTAAGAGCTAGAAAAGTGTTTATCCAAATAAATCTGCAGGATGCTAGTTTTCTTAAATTGCAAAATGGATTAATTTCTTTGACAAATTACTAAAATAAGAAAATGTAAAGGAAAATGCATTTACAGAGGAAAAAGATTTTTCAATAAAAATTTTAAGTTCTGAATGCTCTAAAACATAACTGGCATTTGTTAAAGGGGGGGAAAAAACCAGTATACCCTTACCGTTCCCTGGACATAAATGAGCAAAATATACCTTTAAAAATCTACCCATGGAGAAAAGGTACTATTTAGGCTTTTTCCTTTTGCATACTAAAAATATGGCAAGAAATATGGATGCAGGATGCCATCATCAACCAGCATAGCCACTTAACATTCCATCTACTGCCTTCCCTTATTTAAAATAAACAACATCAACAAAAAACCCTGCAATAGGAATCTTCCCTTTTTCTCCTTCAATATCATACAGCTCCACACATAGAAGATGGTTAAGGTTCTCATCTTTACTAGGCTGAACCAAGATTTGCTCAAGTAGAGACCCTGGAAAATGAAAATGCAGTGACTGCCGAGAACATCTTGCTTGATAAGACTAGAATATTATTTTTCAATGTATTAAAAAAATTTGTACACATTTACAATACATAGATCACTTGGTCTATTTCTGGACCCTCAGATGTTCCATCTACATACATATATGTCTGCATCTATATAATGTTTCTCAATTCCCCAAAGCTTGGACATCAGCATGTTCTTGCCATTTCTACTCTCGTTTTTCCGTCTGGCTCTTGCTCTATGTACACTGAGACTAAGGTCACCATAGATTATACAGCAGTAAAACAGATGGTGCCTATGACACTTCTGTGGCACTTCAGTTCTAACTAGTCCAAGACCTCAAAAGTCCCAACGTTTTCCTGAACCAATCTGAAGCAGCCCAATGCATGTTAAATAAGCCAATAGACAAAATACAGGGAATGCAGCTAAAATGTGCTTAGATGAACAGCATTACCAAACATTTCCTTTAAAAGTATGAAAACAAATCATTTTAGAAAGCACAGAACACAATGGCTACTCTTTGGAATGAAAACTCAATTACAGGTGACTGACTCTAGCTGTTCCCTCCACTAAAAGGACCATGGTTTGTCTTTTCTGGATAAGGTGAAAGAATTTAAATTCTTATCTAGAATTTTTTTTTTAAGTTTTAAAAAGACTTTCCATTTTATGACTCACTGTACAAACCAATGAGCACAAATGTAATGTGCAAAATATTATATTACTACAAAGAAATTCTACTAAGTGGCTATCAAAACCCAGTACTAGTGCTCTGGAGAAAACACTGCCCTGAATGAAGTACTGATCACCATGGTCACTGTTTCCATTAGTTAGACAGTACAGAGAGGTTTTCAGGAAGGATCACTTTTCTGTAAGAGAAGGATACACTTTAATAAAATAATTACACTACTTTGTTTTGACAAGAATTTTCCAAAGATCGGGTGTGTTGGTGTGAGAATGTGTCCAAGGTTCAGAAATAAATAAAATGTCCTCTATGAAGACAGTGATTTTCTGCCTTAAGACCAGGAAATAGAAAGGGTGTGCCTATTTTGCAGCTGGAGCTTGACCAAAGAAAACAAATATCCCCGCTTTTCCCATGCTTGGCTCAACTAGGCTTGTTAGCTGTCTTTAACCTGACAGTCGACATTCTCATTTGTAACTTAGCCTGCTGACTCTGGCCATCAGAGCTGGCTGGCCCCTGGGCGGGGTTGGGTACACCTGGGGCCTGAAGCTGCGTGGAGGCTGTTGTCACCACCTGCTGTTGGAGGAGTTTCTGCTGAACCACCTGAGCTGTTGCAGTCACTGCAGGGATCATTTGGACCTGCTGACCTGCAGTTGTTGCTTGAGAGAGTGTCACGGTCTGTGGTGACGCCTAGCCCAGAGAAAAGAAAAGACAAGCTAACTGAAAAATCTCACATATGTTATGAATATGCTACAACAGAAACAAAAAAAAGGGGGGGGGGGTTGCTAGGGCCTCTGGGAGAGAGAATTAAATGAGGAGATTGTTTGAAAACTCTTAGTTCCTAGATATAGAAACAGAAGGGAGCCTCAGGCATCCCTTTAGTAGTCCAAACCCTTCATAGTACAGATGAGGAAACTGAGTCCCAGAGTGGGGAATGCCTTGTCTAAGGTTACACAAGGAGGAAGTGGCAGGGCTGGGACTGTCTCCCCAAGGTCCAGTGACTTCCAACCCTGTGTCCTTTCGACTGTGCCACACTGGCTCACTCCATGTATGAATTTACGAAACCATAAAACTGACAAATTAAAAGCTGTACATGTTTTCTATTTCTTCCACCCCCTTCTCTAGTGAGATATTAGGTCCTTAGGAGCAGGAACCCTTCCAATTTTGTCTTTATATCTCTAGAACCTAGTACAGGGTCTTGCACATAGTAGATGATTAAGAAATTTTTGCAATGAATTCATTTAAAGTGAGGTCTTCAGCTTCCAGCAGTATGTAAATGAAGGAAAAAAAAAATTCCTGCTTTTATGTAGTCCCTGAGTAATCTAAGTGGCCACAATTGCCATTTTACAACACTAAAGTAAAATGAAAGAATACATATTGTCAAGACTTTATGTCCTTGAGAAAAAGATGAAGAAAGACCTCATCCAGGAAATGAACACATGGTCTACTCCTATAAAGTTTAAGATGCTTTCGCTTGCCTGCGTCTGTGCTAGGACTTAATCATTAAAGCAATATAACAATTTTTATCAGAGATTGTTTTTTAAATAGATACTGTGGCACAGCTGTCAGTCACGGAGTTGAGGTTCACCCCAAAGGCAATGGAAGGCCCCAGCAGGGGCAAGCAGCCTGCAACAGAGCACATGTAAGCCATGATGGAGAAAAGGTGGAAAAGATGTCATCAGAGAAATGTATATATAAGAAAGAAACTGGGCCAGTCCTGCGATGGGGAAAGGATAACCAAGGGGCAGACTGTATGCTCCAGTGGCATTCTGGCCACATCAAGAGGAAGGGAGGAAAGCCATCTGCTCACTGAGTGAACAAGATGGGCAGGCACAAATGGGTGACAACCTGCAATCCTGGAGAGAATACCCATACTGGTGAGGTCAACAAGCTATTTCAGTACGGAAAACATGGGCTCTTTTTTAGTTAAGACTCCATTTTCATGAGGAGCCACAAAAGATGACCATGTAACAGAACACATATTATTCTGGACTTGATAAAAAGGACTAAAAGTAAATCTAAAGCTACATATACTCCAAAAAATGCCATATGTTTTCAATATTATCAAGCTGTTTTCAGATCTTACCTGTTGAGAAGCAGAGGCCACCTGCTGAATACTGGCCACAGCTGTTTGCTGTTGCACGACTTGAGGAAGCTTTGCAACCTTCAATAATAAAAAGTCTGATTACAAGAAATTCATGTACACTCTACCCACTAACTAGTATCCTTTCCTTCACCTTCAATTATTTTTACAAAAAATGATTTGTATTCACAAGATCCAATTTTTAAGATTTCCTTGCAATCTGAATCCTCACCAAGTGCTGATTATTTCACTCTAAAGTAGCCCACTATATTCTTAATTTCCCAGTTTTGCAGATTGCACATATATCCAAACTTACTTTTGGGGAGAGTTACATACAATTAACAGAAAAACAAAAACTATATCAAGCTTGCTAATAAGATACTTACTTGTATCTGGGTCTGCACTTGTTGGGTCCCTGCTAATTTCTGAGCCTGGGAAATAGGTGTAGTAAGAAACTGGGTTTTAATTGCTGGTTGGGTAGCATAGGTTACTTTCTGTTGTTGACCTTGAGCAGTTATCTGCTGCGCAGTTATCTGGAAATAAATACATGATTCTAAGTGATAATAATTAATTTGTGATTTGGAAAAACACATACATACATACACACATATATACATACACACAAACACACCAACTTACCAACTACAAAGGGACCAACCAATTTAAATTAAAAATTAACTTTAAAAGGAATAACATTTTTACCTTACTTCAAGGACCTGTGATTTTATCAATGTAAACAATTCTTTCTACTACCTCAGATCACAACCCTTCTACAATATGAAAGCCAACTATTAACAAGAGTCAATGTGAACCCAAAAAAAAAAAAAAATTCATCTGGAGAGCAATTTGGAACTATGCTCAGAAAGTTTTCAAACTGTGCATACCATTTGGCCCAGCAGTGTTTCTACTGGACCTATATCCCAAAGAAATTGTAAAGGAGGGAAAAGGACCCACATGTGCAAAAATGTTTGTGGCAGCCCTTTTTGTAGTGGCAAGAAACTGAAAATTGAATGGATGCCCATCAATTGGAGAATGGCTGAATAAATTATGGTATATGAATGTTAAGGAATATTATTGTTCTGTAAGAAACGACCAGCAGGATGATTTCAGAGAGGCCTGGAGAGACTTGCATGAACTGATGCTGAGTGAAATCAGCAGAACCAGGAGAACATTATACACAGCAACAAGACTATATGATGATCAATTCTGACGGACATGGTTCTCTTCAACAATGATGTGATTCAAACCAGTTCCTATTGTTCATCGATGAAGATAGTCATATACATCCAGAGAGAGGCCTGAGGGAACTAAGTGTGAACTACCACACAGCATTTTAACACTTTGTGTGAATATTTCCATACATTTTTGTTTTCCTTCTTAGGTTGTTTTGTTTTTCCTCTCTTTCTAGATCTGATGTTTCTTGTGCAGTAAGATAACTGTATAGATATATATACATATATTGGATTTGTCATATCATTTAACATATTTAGCATGTATTAGATTACCTGTCATCTAAGGGTGGGGGGAAGGAGGGGAAAAGCTTGGGGAAAAAAAAATTTTGCAAAGGTCAATGTAGAAAAATCACTCATATGTTTTGTAAATAAAAAGCTTTTAATAATAAAAAAAAAATCATCAACATTTTACCTGGACTATTGATGAGCCACCCTGAGCATAGTTTGATTGACATTTGACAGACCACATGCAGTTTACTGCCTGGTCTATATGTAAAAGCTTTTCAGACATGCCAAAGCTTCTTGAAAAAATAACTTTTTTTTTTTTTAAATTTGGGGGAGTAGCCACACACTTTATAGTCCTTGTAAATGACAATCAAAACAACCTCACTTTTGTTATAAGCCCTAGCTGTGAACCCTATGACTGAGTATGAGGATAAAGCAGAGAAAAGAAATGATATTTTTCTCTCCTGGTTCGGCGCACCAAAGTGCACTATACGTAATATATAAAAATACCTTTTGTGGTGCAGGAGTTTGACCTTGAGCCACCTGAGGCTGGATGGCTTTCTGCTGTTGAACAGCTTGCTGCTTGAGTTTCAGAAGCTGCTGGACATGCACAGGTTGTGCAACCACAGTCTGCCCTACAAATCACCAAACACTCTATTAAGATAAGGAATCTTAGACCAACTTGATAAGTACTTCTCCACTTGCCAAGTAACTTATTAGATACTAACCAAATAGGAAGCCTTTAGATGTTGACCATCAAAACCTGTAACTGTGTTAAGGGGGTTATTCTTATTGATGGAGATTTAGAAAGCTACTACAAAGAAATTAAATTCAAAATATATCCCTCTATTTTTAGTTATGCTTAAAAAATAACTTTTGAAAACTGAAGTTCCAGTCTCTGTGTATCTGTGTATCTGGCTGTTGGCCCAATATTTGTTTTTTTTTTTTTTTTTTTTTAAAAGGCCCTGGTTCAGACTTGTTATTTCATCAATGAAGAAACTCCACATGTGGAAACACCTTCTACCAAGGTGCATCAGTTATTCATCTATAACTTAAGTCTTAGGGAGTTGCCTGGGGCATAAAGAGGTTAATTTACCCAAGATCACACAGCTAGTTTGAGTCAAGAGGCAGGACCTAAACTGAGGTCCTACCTTTTGGCACACAATGAAACCAACGTCTGTCTATGCTATGTAACCTCTCAAATGAGATAATTATAAATAATCACACTTATTAAAGTTTCAAAAGTTCACATTGATAAAAAAGAACCAATAAACTATTTTTTTCAATATTCAACAATCTTGGTTAACTACTCCCAACAACAAAAACAACTGAGTGAAAACCAGAAGTGACTATTTCCCCAAAATTACTACGAGGAGAATTTCCAGAAGAATACCTGCTGTTTTCTGTGGCTGTCCAATAGCAACACTAATCCCAGCAACATTCATAGGAAGTGTTGTGACCCCAGCTGATGATACAACAGCTGCTGGAACAGATACAACTGGTGGTTTTGCCAAAGCCACTTGAGCAGTCTGAGTTGTCTGAGCCTGGATCTGTCCTTGAGCTTGTAACTGGGAAGTAGGAACACGAGTCTAAACAATAAGAAATAAGAAATTATTTAGGAAAAGTTCAGAATTCTCTAATTTTCTTCACATCAAGAAACTATGCTGTGTATATTTTATGACTATGGTCAACTAGCCAGGAAGTACAAATGACAGAGATGACACAAGAAAAGTCTAAGTTCTTTTATCGTATCCCACCAAAGACCCTTGCTTCCTGCACACACGCCAAGAACATGATCATAGTTCAATTCACTCATTTCAACATTAATCCAAGGATCAGAATTTAAATATACCATAGTGACTCAGAATTTTTAAGTATTCTTGAATATCAGGTTAAGGATCCTGGACCTTAACTAACAGACAGGTTTTGAGAGCAAGGACCTAATATGAGAAGAGCTGTGTTTTAGAAAATGGAACAGGTATAAAAACAGTAAGATGAAAGTGATTTGCAAGATGGATTGGAAGAGAATATCTGCATACAGAGAGACAAAATAAATTGTGCAATAATCCCCAATGAGTCGAAGAAAGCCTTTACAGTAGTAACAGTAGATACAAAAAGGAAGAGACTGATGAGAAAAGTTAGAAAAGGAAGACTGACAGAATATGGTATTGGATTTATTCCTCCCTCTCCTTTACATCCATTTCTAATCCCCCAATTTTTTTTTTCCTTCAAAGCCCTTCTTTTCTATACCTACTGCCACCACTATAAATCTAGGTCCATGAATTCCCATGGCAATTACTGTAATAATCTCTTTTAGTAGTCTTACATCAAACTCTCTGCTTTCATCCTTCTTGCTGAATTAATGTTAAACTTAATCTTTTAAAAGATCAACATTTCTAAAAAACAAAGTTTTTACTGAATCATTGCCTCCTCCCCTAAATAAAAACATTTGTGAAAGCACATAACACTAAAGTAATAATGTAATAATGTCAGTATCTTGAATTCTTGGCCTCCCTTAAATCTGATCTAATCAGTTTTCCTTGAATCAATATTTCAGTCAATCAGTCAGATCTACTAGATGCCAAAAAAAAATATATCCTCTAGGGCCTGGGGATATAAATCCCCAGAATGAAACAATTCCTGTTCTCAAGAGACCTTAAATTCTACTGGGGGAGAAAAATATCCCAATATAAAGCTATCCATGATATAAACCCAGAGACAGAATAAATACAAAAGGAGGGAAGAATACCAGAAATTGAATCATCAGGAAAGACTTTGTTTAAAAAAAAAAAAAAAAAAAGTGGCCCTTATGAAGGTCCTGTGAAGAAAGAAGGAAAATCTCCAAGGCAGGGCTAAGGAGAGAGGTAGTGCACTCCAAACATGGGAGGTGGGCAATGCAAGGGACGGAAACAGGGCAGGGAGCATTTATAAAAGGAACAGAGAAAAGGTCAGTTTGATGAAACCATTTAAGTGAGGAAAGAATAGTAAATTATGATGAGACTGAAGAGAGGCTTGGGCCAGATCATAAAGAGCTTTAAAATCCAAACACAAAAGTTTATATTTTATCCTAGAAACAATAGGGAATCATTGGAGTTTATTGAGGAAAGAATAACAAAGAAAGAATAGTACTTGAAAAAAAATCACTTTGGCAGATGTAAGTGATAGAGTAGAATTGGGAGAAACTTGAAGTAGGAAGAACAATTACGAGGTAATTACAACAATACAGATTGAATGTGATGAGAACTGGGACTAGGCTACTAGTTCTTCTATTTTACACACACACACACACACACACACACACACACACACACACACACACA
>JAJPUD010000011.1:179856-214333 GCA_023553655.1 Myrmecobius fasciatus | reverse complement strand
ACACACACACACACACACACACACACACACACACACACACACACACACACACACACACGAAAGAAGCAGAAATGATAAGGTCTGCTGAGGGATGTGTGAAAGGCTGTAAGGATAACAGAGCAACATAATGTAAAAATGATTGGTGCTCTTTCCAGCAAAAGGGAAGTTTGGAAGAGGAGTAGCTTTGGAAAGAAAAGACAACATGTAGAGGTCTGGAGAGACTTGCATGAACTGATGCTGAGTGAAATGAGCAGAACCAGTAGATCATTATACACGGCAACAACAATACTATATGATGATCAATTCTGATGGACACCACTCTCTTCAACAATGAAATGTTTCAAACCACTTCCAATTGTTCAGTGAAGAAAGCCATATACACCCAGAGAGAGGGATGTGAAATGTGGACCACAACATAACATTTTCATGCTCTCTATTGATGTTTGCTTGCATTGTGTTTCCTTTCTCTGATTTTTCTTTCTTGTAGATACGATTTTCCTTGCACAAAAATGATGTGTGGAAATATGTATATATATATATATATATATTCTATTTGTCAAGTATTTTAACATAATTAACATGTAGTGGATATCCTGCCATCTAGGGGAGGGGTGAGGAGTAGTGGGAAAAAAATTTGTAACAGAAAGCTTTGTAAGGGTTAATGTTGTAGAATTAACCATACATATGTTTTGCAAATAAAAAGTTTTAATTAAAAAAAAAAGAAAGAAAGAAAAGAAAAGAAAAGACAACATATTCAATTTTAGATATGTTGAATTTGAGATCTCTGAGACATCTGGTTTGAAATGACTGAAATTCATGGGTGAGAATGGATCCATATACAGGTAATATACGGTGGATCCATAGATGTAGGCATCACTGAAATACTGAGATGGCAACTGAACTCTTAAGAGCTGACAAGAAGAGGACCATAGGAATCTGATATGAATAAGTCAGCAAAAGAGAATAAGAAGGAGTATTTAGGCAGAAAGAAAAACCAGGAGAAAATCACATCACAAAAACCCAGAATGGGTAAGATGGTGATCAATTGTATTAAATGTTCCGGAAATGTCAAGAAGACCCTTAAATCTGATGATTAGGAATCACTGTTAATTTTGGAGAGAACCATTTCAGTTGAATGTTGCAGTTTCTAGACTGCAAAGGATGAGTAAGAGGAAAGGAAGCCCTGCAGATCACTTTTTCTAGGAACCCAGTTAAGAAAGAGAGAAAAGATAGGACAACTTGAAGAGATAGAAGACAATTCAAGGGAGAGAATCTTAAGATCCTAAGACGAGGACACTAGAAAGTGTTTGTTTTTTGATGATGATGACCAAACTGAAAATGACAATGTCTTTCTAGACTTGAAAAAAGGCTTAGATTCAAGTCTCATATCTGAAAATACTAGCTTGTTACTCTAAGCACATCACATAACTTCTTATGGCTCTAGTCAATGGTCTAGTCCTACAGGCTAGGTTGCAAAGATGCTGATCTTCAATGGTCTACAGTTTCCTCAACTGGGAGTTTCTTATATCAATGAAATCATAGGTTCAGTCCCACTCTTTATTTACTGTTGACCAGATTGAAAAAAAGAGTAAGTTAGTCGGTTTCAGGAAGATATTTTTTTCAAAGGTGTGTGATATTGTTCTGTCTGGTAAACCAAAAATCCTAAATTTAAACCATGCATATTTCTTTTACTTTGATGCAGAATTTCATTATTTATTTAAAAATTACTAGAAAATATAAGTTGGAAGTTGTCTAAGGACAAAAATGGTCCCAAAATTAGCAGGGGGGAATTCTACCTTTAAAGCTTTTCTCAAGAAGAAATGCCTCTGAAAAGCTAAAAGGAAGAGTCTATATTATTTTTTTCCACACCTTCAAAGACTCATCAATACCTAAAGTCTAAGATTTGATCTGGCATTAGAAAGGTCTCCCCAACCTTACCTTTCACTCTTCTTTCACATGTGCCCCCTCCACCCCACCTAGTGATCACCTCTTTGATACCATATCTAGGTAGGTCTTAGATCCCACCACCCAAAAGCAGCTCATTTGTGTTGTTCTACTTTTCCAAGTCTTGTGTCCCTCTTTTTCAAGCACTCATATATGTTCTAGATTGTTCTTTGCCTTGGCTAGATGTGCTGGTCACCCCAACATGAACCACATTAAATTAGAACTTACAAGACGAGCAACTTGGAGGTTGGCTACTGTCGTGCCTGTGAGAAGCGCTCCAGGCCTTGGGGCTGCAACTGCTGCAAGCTGCGGTGTCTGCTGAGGCTGCTGCTGTACCTGGACTTGGGTTGCCTGTGGCTGGGCCCCTGGCTGAGCCTGTTGCTGAGGTCCTGATTGTGGAGGCAACTGGAGTTTCTGTTTCTGCATTTTGATGAGGTGTTCCTAAGAACAAATAAACTATTCATTATTATGCAAGATGTTACTCCCCTGAAAATCATAAACAAACTGATATGCCCTCATGCATAAATTGTTAATACCTAAAGAGAATATAATCATTAGTAATAACTGATCTCTCTCTCTCTCTCTCTCTCTCTCTCTCTCTCTCTCTCTCTCTCTCTCTCTCTCTCACACACACACACACACACACACACAGACAGCTTTATGGTTTTTAAAATGCTTCTCAGATGTAATAAAGATTTGACAACTTACAGACATGCTGGGATTTGTAATTCAAAAAAGGATATGTTATAGCCTCTCAGTACTGAAAACAGTCTGGAACAGTCTAGGACTATCATGAACTTTACATTTGCCAAAGAAGATTTATGAACTTTTACATGAAACAACAAAACAGATTCTGATTGATTAGCAAGTCCATCACAAAAAGAAATCATTATTCCCAAGTCTCACCAAAAAAAATTAATAAATTGTTGTTTCATCAAATCAATCAAGAAATACAATTTCTTTAAAACTAAATCTACCAACTATTGATAGAGCTATGAAGTGGCTCAACTATTCTGTAATTTGTAATTATATTAAAGTGACAAAAATGTTCATATACTTTGATTCTGAGATCTTACCACCTCAAGGAGGTCAATACAATAAAGACTCTATATACAATTTATAATGATGCCTTTTGTATTTACAAAAAATTGGAAACAAAGTAGATGCCCAGCAATTGGGGGATGTCTAACCAAGTACATTGTAATGCATGGTCTAATAGATTATTATATTACTGTAAGAAATAAGATATATGTAAACAAGTACAGAAGAACTTATATGAAATGATAAAACTGAAGTCATCAGAGCCAGGAAAAAAATGTACAAAAGGAGTACAACAATGTAAAGGGAAATAACAAAAAATAAAAACTCCCCACTAAAAGCTAAGCGATTATAAGGATAACCCTTGGTCCCAGAGAAGAGAAGGTAGTCTCCCACCTTCTTTGCAAAGATGGTGGCATGGAATATTACTTAATGTCATGCTTAGCTGAAATGTTAATTTTTTCTAAGCTATTTTGTTTCTTTTTTAAATTTTGTTACAAATATGTTATAAGAAATACTCTGGGAAGGGTAGGTGGAAAGACACACACTGTGTATGAATATAAGTGGCATAAAAACAGAATATATCAAGAGCTATTTAATTGAAAAGTTCTTATGTCTGCAAGAGGAAGAGTTTAAATACAAAAAATTTTGGAATTCATACCCTCCCCATTTCTGTCTGCTGGCAAGGGTCATCAGTAGTAAAGTAATGTAACGGCCCACAAAAATCAAGATGCAGAAAGTCAGCATTTACATGTAAAACATTCTCATTTAAAATCAATATAAAATAGTTTTGTGCCTCTAAACTGATGAGTTTTTATGATGCAAGAAAAGATCTTGAATGACCCAGCTACTAGTTTTTGTTTTTATATGTTAGTTATGCCTAAAATAAAGTTTCCTAATATTAGTTCTCAGGAGCACACTTCTCACCGGTGTTAACTTCCCCACAGCTTTCATCTGGGCAGGGGACTGGGCTTGGCCCTGGATCTGTGGTACTTGTACTTGGGCTGCCTGCTGCTGCTGTTGCTGTTGCTGCTGTTGTTGCTGCTGCTGCTGTTGCTGCTGCTGCTGTCTGAGAAGCTGGAAATGGGCTGGGGTGATTGTTTTGCCAGGAAGCTGAACCCCTGTAGCTGCAAAGATATTTCTTTCATTAAAGGGCTGCATTTTCCTTCCTATCCCATATTCAGATACGAGTAAAAACTTTAATAGTATGACTACAAAAAGATGGAAGGAGAATCAAACTTTTACCTTGAGTCACCTGAGTCACTAAAGACCTAGTCTGAGCCTGCACAGGAGTCAGGTTGGTGGTGACCACAGCAGAGGCTGTCACAGAAGTGACAGCACGAACCCCCTGCGTGGACGCCAGGGAGACCAACTCGGTGGATGCAGCAGGTGTGGCAACGGTCCGAGGCTGCGCATGAACCACCTGAGCAGGAGATGCACTGCCTGTAGTCTAAAAAAAGGCAGAAAGATACAAATGTCAATTTGCCTCAGACAACCTGAAAGCTCTCTGATGCTCAAAAGGAATTTTCAAAGAAAAAGAATAAAGTTTTTTTAAAAATAAGAGTGAAGAAAAATAAATGAAAGAGTTCTTTAAAAAGCAAAATATTATGCAAATATAAACTAGTATGCTACATTTCGATTTTACAGCTGGAATTTCTAACGAACTAAAAGTATGTCATATTATGGATACAACAAAATATGGATGGCTGTATTCACACTTATCATATAATGCTTCATTACAGAATTCCAACTCGGCTACAAAAATAATTCATTTCCTACATTAAAGAAGAGAACACTCAAGCTGACAACATAAGACCTATCTCATCTCTATGTCCCCCACCTGGAAGACCTTTTTTTCCAATGAACATCAGGAAATTGTGTCTATTCTCTGAATATGTCTTCTTGACTAACATAATAACTATTTAAATTATATTTGGTGTTTTCACACATTATAAACTATCTTCTCTATGATGAAATGTATGACCATTTTTTCCTTGCTTCTTGCCCTGGTTCTCGATCCCTGCAATGAATCCCTCAGGTATCAACCAAAGCACTGGCCATGCTCTCACAGTACTCCTGTTGTCATAAGCCTGGCCTATAAACCATAAACACTGTTCAATTCCACAAACATTTATTAAGTGTCACTGTGTACAAGGTAGTCTTCTTTCCTGGAGCTCCTGTCTTCACTGGATCTTTTTACTGCAGAGCAGAACAACTAAGTAAGAACAATGTTTTCATCAAAAGGCAGATCTGCTGGATTGAGTTAATTCTCAGCAACTTTAGCATTATGTCATATATGGGAAAAACATTTTTTTTAATTTAATTTTACTTTTAAAATTTTACTTAGGACTATGAAACTATCTTAGTAGAAAAGAGTAACTTCACTGTTCCCTAGAAACTTCATTTTACCTCCCTCCTAAAAAGATACTGATTTACACTATTGATCAGAGAAATGCAAATTAAGACAACTCTGAGATACCACTACACATCTGTCAGATTGGCTAAAATGACAGGAAAAGATAACGATGAATGTTGGAGGGGATGTGGGAAAACTGGGACACTAATACATTGTTGGTGGAACTGTGAACAGATCCAACCATTCTGGAGAGCAATTTGGAACTATGTTCAAAAAGTTATCAAACTGTGCATACCCTTTGACCCAGCAGTGTTTCTACTGGACCTATATCCCAAAGAGATCTTAGAGGAGGGAAAGGGCCCCACATGTGCAAGAATATTTGTGGTGGCCCTTTTTGTGGTGGCTAGAAACTGGAAACTGAAGGGATGCCCATCAATTGGAGAGTGGCTGAATAAATTATGGTATATGAATGTTATGGAATATTATTGCTCTGTAAGAAACGACCAGTAGGACAATTTCAGAGAGGCCTGGAGAGACTTGCATGAACTGATGCTGAGTGAAACGAGCAGAACCAGGAGATCATCATACACAGCAACAATAGTATTACATGATGATCAATTCTGATGGACATTGCTCTCTGCAACAAAGAATTGTCTCAAACCAGTTCCAATTGTTCACTGAAGAAAACCATATACACCCAGAGAGAGGGAAATGAAATATGGACCACAACATAACATTTTCATGATCTCTATTGACATTTATTTGCATTGTGTTGCCTTTCTCGGATTCTTTTTTTTTTTCTTGTAGATAGGATTTTTCTTGCATAACTTCTCAAGCATTTCAATATTATTAGCATGTAGTGGACTTCCTGCCATCTAGGGCAGGGGAGGGGACTGGGGGTAAAATTTGTAATGGAAAGCTTTGTAAAGATCAATGTTGGGGAACTACCCATACATATGTTATACAAATAAAAAGCTTTAATTTAAAAAAAAAAAAAAAAGATACTGATTTAAATGTTTCCTCCTGGAATGTTGCCTTTCCAACCTTTCATTAAACCTGAAGATAATATTCCACTCAACACCCTGGGGTATTTCCCTCATCTTATGACTGGAGAGATTCAGGGAATTTTAAACTTCAGTTTGTGCCTGTGCTGGCCTAAGGATGAAATGAAAACGAAGAGAACGGAAGGGGAGAGAGGTTTCTAACTAGTCCTGGCTAGAACCTGATAGGGACCTTCACATACCTTTCCCCTTCCTACAATAAGCAACAGACTTTAAGGGAAAAGCTACTCTTGATAATCTTAATAATGGTTAGGAATTACATCAATGTTTCAAAAGCATGTGATTTTCACAGGGAGAAAAGAAAGGGATTACTAGCTCACAAAGTGTCAGTGATTTGCTAAGAAGTGGTCAGATCAGGCCTAGAGCTTAGACTAGGTAGTTCCATGTTCTTTCCACTGTTACCCCAATGAGTAATGAAAGAATAATAATTTCCATTCCTCTCCAGAGGGTACCCAGCAGAAGACTTCTCACCACCTTCCTGTATTTGCATAGCTCAGCACATTGCATCAGAGAGTCTCCTATTCACAACTAAAGACCCAAGAGCTACTTTTTTACCCAGCTGTTGATTTAGTATTAGAAGAACCAAAGGCCTTTAATAATAGTTTACCATCAACAGATTGGGAATTAACTCACTGTTAAATTTCCAGGCACAACTGGTGAAGCAATACGCTTGTTAATGGATTGAAAGGTGGCAGCAGGGACTCCAGCTATTGTGTTCACTATAACATTTCCGCTAACTGTACCTGTAAAGAAAAAAAGTGTTTAAGGAAAATATGTAAAATTGGCATTTAAGGAAAATATGTAAAACTTTCTCATTTCAAAGCTTTCTTTGTCTTCTTACCAGTTGACATGCTTGTCCCAGTGGCTGATGTTTTAATTGTTCCAGCCTGTTTTGGAAAAAAGAATCAAGTGACTTAAAATTTCTAAACTATTACTTTTACAGCTGAAAAAATTTTGAGTTTCTCAGATACAAATGTATTTGTCATAAGAAAGTGATGGTGCTCTTGCATGGTTTACAAAACTGAATCTCTAGCATAGGATTTAGTAACCAAGTTTGTGTCCTAGTCTCCACTGGAAGTCAGTCTGGAGAAGTCTTGAAACGAACCTCTGTCCAGAATCAGATTGTAGGAGGAAAAAATGTCATTTGCTTCCTAAAAAAGTTCATGGACTCCCTGAAATCTATCCATGGACTGTTTGGATTCATGAAGTTTGTATATCTTAGGTTAAGAAGTCTTACTCTAAAGCAGGGCTTCTTAAACTTTTTTCCATTCACAACTCCTTTTCACCAGAGAAATTTTTACATGACCCTGGATATAGAGGTATATAAAATAGGTATACAAATATAACATTAACTGATAATGAATCATAATTTCACAACCCCTACATTTAGCTACAAGACCTCATATGAGGTCAAACCACGATTTCAGAAGCCGGCCTCTACAGAAGCAGGAGAATATTGTAGATATTAACTGCAAAACTGTGATAATCACTACAATAGACTTGGCTCTTCTCAGCAAAACAGTGATCCATGACAATTTCAATATAACAAAATGCCATCCACATCCAGAGAGAGAACTATGGAGCCTGAATAAAGATTGAAGCATAGTAATTTTTTTGTTATTTCTTTTTTCCCTTGTTTTGATTTTTTCTTTTATAATATGACTAATATGGAAATATGTTTCAAATGATTGCACATGTAAAACCTGTAACAGATTGCTTGCTGTCTTGGGAGGGGAGAGGTAAGAAGAAAAAAATAGTAGTAGTAGAAGTAGTAATAGAAAAAGCAGAAGCAGCTGGATTCCAGAAGAATAATCCTCTACAACAAAATACTTTCTAAGGTCTATGTCAATATAATAGTCACTATATAAATGTTATCTGACTATGAGTTATGTATAAATGCAAGTGAATTGGAAGAAGATGTAAGATTTCCATTGCTTTAGTTTCAGTTTTTTTTTTCCCCCACCAATGGGTCAATGAGCCTTCAAGTTCCTCAACTTAGATATTTTAATCATCTTTTCCAGAAATCTGCCAAAAATATTCATTAAAACTACAAACTCAAGGATTCAAGAGATTAAAAATGAAAAAGCAAGGACAAGCACAATATATCCCTCTTTTCTTTACTGCACTTGTCCCTTAGTTCAAATGCTGATTGACTGAAAAGAAAGTATACTTTAGGATAGGTCATTCTTCAGACTAGACATGTAATTTCTAGTAGATAGTCATTCTATGACTAAATTATATGACATAAAAACTGTTTGGACGGTCTAGGAGCTTCTCACTAATATTTTTGCTTTTTGGAACTTGATCTTGGCTGTGGTCCCACAAGAAGCTCAATACCCTAGATCAGTGAATCTTTTGTTTACCACTAGATAAAATGCAAGAATCATTGGAGTATCAATCTTTATCTTTGATTAATCCTGAAAAGTTAGAATTGTTCATAAGAAAAAAAACAATGTAATTTAAAACCTTATTTAAAGAACTATATCCAACAAGTTACCCAGATGGCCTACTTTAAGTAGCAAGTTTATGGAGCTACTAAGTGCAAATATAAAAAGGAAACCATTAGATTCAATTTGTTTGGTGCAAGACAAAATTCCACTCTGAAAAAAAAAAAAAAAGCAGAAAAAAAACAACAGATCCTGTTTTGACTGAAGAATCAGCCACTTTTTGGTTTTCCTACATTAGAGATACAGGTTACATAAAAGGACAAAGATCAAAGGAAAAAGATGGCAACTATCTTGGGGACTGATTCTCCCTCCACAACAACTTTCTTTTCTCCACATCAATTCATACTTACTATGTGCCAGTCACCACAAGTCACACCTACTATGTGTCAGTCACCACAGATACAAAGACAAAAATGAAACAATCTCTACCCTCAAGTTACTTTACTAGAGAAAAACATGTACATACATCATCATAAACAAGAATCTATACATAATGAACCTAAAGTAATTTGTAAGCTAGACTGAACCAAAATCCAGGAAAAGAACTCATACAATTCAAAACAGGAAAAGTGACCCCTGCTTTGTTTAGAAAGTAGCAAAGGATTATGCACAGTGAAGGGGAGGACTAAAGACAGTTCACTCTAATAAAAGAAGCAGATGAAGTGGAGAGGAAAGAATCTCTTCAGAGACAGGCTAGCACTGGACTGTGAAGAACTTTAAATTCCCACATTCTTTTGTCACAGGGCTAACTGACAGCCACTGGAGCTCATTCAACAGGAGGGAATATGGTCAAACCTGATTATTTGGGAGAGGAGAGAGAATAAGAGTCAGGAGGATGATGAGGCTACCAGGATGGTTTAGGCCAACAAGCATAAACCCACATGCTGATGCAAAAATAAAAATTATTACTATACAACCATCAATCTGCCTGAACACAACAGCATGATCTAAATTATATGTTCCTAATAGCTCTTTGAGCAGTTGCAGAGTTAGAATCAACAGGTCTGAAGATGAGGGGCAAATGAGAAGAAAGAGTTGGGAATGAGTCTGAAGCTGTAAACCAGAGTTTCTGGAAAACAACACATTTAAAAAAGGGGAAAGTTTTGAGAGCAAGGGATTGAGTTTTATTTTGGACATGCCAAATATGGAACATCCTATCACAGATTTCTAGAAGAAAGCTTTTTTTTTTTTTTTTAAAGGAATAGAGTTCAGGAGCCCAATCAGGACTGAAGATACAGTTTTGTCCCCTGCCCTCCCCTTATATGACAACTCCAAATTCAGATCCTCATCAATTCTTACCCCAACTATAGGAGTGTCTCAATTGGTCTCCCTACCTCAAGCCTCTCCAATATATCTTTCCCCTAGTTAACAGGTTAATATTTCTAAATAGGTCTGACTTTGTCATTCCCCTGTACAATAAGTTCCTGAGACTCTCTCCACCTTTTAGGGCGAAAAAATGAAAGTCTCTGTCATTTAAAGGCCTTTACAAACTGGTTCCCACCTATGTTTCCCCACCTCATACATCTAATTGGTCAGCTTGCTCTGCCTTGTCAAAGTTATTATCTTCCCCTCTGTGCCTTTACTGAGCCCTTACTTCCAACTCTTGAACTTCTTCAATCCTGTTCAAAGAGCAACTCAATGGCCAACCTTTGACAATCTTCTCCAATTCTCCACACTGCTATTTTCCATTCTTACCCCCAATCTCAGGGCTAGAATTGCTTTGTACTTATTCTGTATACAGCAGGTTAGCCCAAGGAGTGGTCTTAACTGTGCATTAAACTGTGTATAACTTAAGTGACTTGCCCAGGGTCACCCAGCTAGGGAATGTTTAGTGCCTGAGACCAGATTTGAACTCAGGTCCTCCTGACTTCAGGGCTGGTGCTCTATTCACTTTGCCACCTAGCTGCCCTGTGCATAACTTTTGATCCCACAGTATATCTACTGGGTCTGTATCCCCAAAGAGATGATAAAAAAGGGAAAAGGACCCACATATGCAAAAAAGTTTGTAGCAGCCTCATTTGTAGTGTCAAGGAACTTGAGTGGATCCCCTCAGAGAGGGAATGGCTGAATAAGTTATGGTACATGGATGTAATAGAATATAATTGTTCTATAAGAAATGATGAGCAAGCTGGTTTCAGAAAAGCCTGGAGAGATTTACATGAACAGACTCTAAGTGAAGTGAGTAGAACCAAGAGAGCACTGCACATAGCAACAAGAAATAATTATGTGATGATCAACAATTATATGATAATGAAAAGAGGACTTGCCTCTTTTCAACAATAAGCTGATTTCAAAGCAATTCTACTTACATATATGTGTGTATGTGTGTGTATACATATATATGTACATATATGTGTGTGTTATAAGTATATATTTATATAGTATATGTTGTTTCTCCCCAGGAGAAGCTCCTTGAAGGCAGGGACCTCCATTTTTGTTTTTGTAACATCAATACTGAGTATTGTGCTTGGTGCAGGGGATTTACTGGGTACTTGCTGAATTAAAAAATGGTTCTTCAATTCAGAAGCCCTCTTTTAGTCTACTAACAAGTATTTTTTCAGTCAGATATATATTCCCTATTCTTGGTTGATTCACCACTCCCATATGAGATGTGTACTTCATTTAAAATATCCTATTAGCAGTGAATAAAGCACTAGGTAAGATACTAGAAAAAAGTAATTCAAAGCCAATTACTATCAGATTCTTTTTTTCAAAAATACAGTAAGTGGATTTTTACCAAAAAATGTCCTCTATGCTATGCGGTATTAACTTACCTATGCTGCCACTATCAATTTTTTTTTTTCATTTTCATTAAGACAACAAAGTGAGCCTTTATTTTGTGATTTCAGCTTCAAAATGTTCACAAATTCACTAAACAATCACTTCTTTTTTGGTTCATGCCAATTGGTTTGAACCCTATTTGTCTATTTTTGTTTTTAAACACTTCTCCCTTCTCACCAATACTGCTGTGCTGGCCACAGTGGTAATTGTAGTCTGCACCTTTGTTTGCTGTTGTTGCTGCTGCTGCTGCTGCTGCTGCTGCTGTTGCTGTTGCTGCTGCTGCTGCTGTTGCTGCTGCTGCTGCTGCTGCTGCTGCTGTTGCTGCTGCTGTTGCTGCTGTTGGACTCCAGGGGGTTGGGCCTGAGGCTGGGCCTGACCTGTCTGTTGTCCAGCTGTTCCCTGCTGCCCAGGCTGCTGCTGCTGCTGCTGCTGTTGCTGTTGCTGCTGGGGGGGCTGGGTGCCTGTCTGCTGCTGGGCCCTCTGCTGCTCAGCCAAAGCCTAAAAGAGCAAAAGGGTAAAAGAGATATGAAAAAATTCCCAACTAAAAACACAATTCCCTGGAGTTTTTGTTCTTGAAGACAAACTGATAGGCACAGCCTTTTTTTCCAGGTAGAGTATATATGGGGAGCAGCTAGATGGCGCAGTGAAAAATAGAGCACCAGCCCTGAAGTCAGGAGGACCTGAGTTCAAATCTGGTCTCAGACACTTAACACTTCCGGGCTGTGTGACCTTAGGCAAGTCACTTAACCGCAGTTGCCTCAGCAAAAAAAAAAAAAAGAGAATATATGGTCTGATTAAAATGTAGTTGTATACCTTTTTCTCTTTTGCAATTCTCTCAGCACGTAAAGATGCAACCTGAATTGGAGGAAGGGGTTTGTCATAGTTGATTCCACTGAAAGTAAATGGAAAAATGGAGGATTTATTAAAGTCATGCTCTGCTGCATGTCATGTTAACTGCTGCATAGAATAAGACAAAAACAAAAAACAAAACAGTTCCTGTTCTGCCCTACCTGTAGGTATTTGTATTCTCCTAGCGCCATCCTGAAAGCTAAAACCCTTTCTTTCCCAAACCACTATCAACTGCTGAGTTTCCATGGCCATTGGAGTCTTTAAGGAATGCAGCTTAGGTTATTAGCTCAGAACCCAGATATAGACTGAAGATATAGATCTGTCCCCTTCTCTCCACTCATGTGACCACCCCAAATTCAGACTTTCATTACTCTCACCTAAACTACTTACTACAAGAGTCTCATAATTGGTCATAACTGGTCACAAGTTGGCACAAAAATGCACATCCACATACCTTTCTGCTAGCACTGAAGCATGCTTTGGATTCTTCTGGAAAGGATTCATGCCAAGTCTAAAATGGATGAAATGGAGAAGAAAGAACTGTTGAAAGCATAAAACTTTTCCAAACCAAAGACTGCCAGATGGAAAGGGAGATGTTTAAACTCTCTACATAAAAAAAGATTTACCACAAGGCACTGTACTCACACCTCAAGCAAAATTAACAGAAAATGAGCATTGGAGAAACATACAAAGGCTTGATTGGGGGACTTCTCTTCCCGGCAGTCATTTTCATTAAATCAAAGTGATTTGTGTACAACTGGGTATGGGTAGCATTCTCATCTTGAGCATAGATTTGGCTTGTACGAAGAGGACGGTTGTTTTTGCTCTGAAACAAGAGAGATGAGAACCAATCAAAATTAAAACATCAGCAAGAACCTGTAACTACCTCATAATTAAGAACATTGTTTGCTTATTTGGAAGTTAATGGAGCTAAATTAAACTTTTTAAGATTAAATACTCACAAACTTCCCTCAATTCTACCAGATATTTATATTAGTACAAACTTGTTGAGGTATCCAAATTTGTGTGCCATGGAATTCAGCAGGGGAAATAAGTTTCTATCATACAGTAAGAAGAATGTTGTAATGACAAATTTTCAATGATGCATGAAAGCATAACCATAGGAAAAGTTTTGAGTTACCATGTTAGATAAATTTTTCCTTGACCCAAATTCTGTTAAAATAAAGTTCTCTTTAAATCATAAGTTCTTACTCCCAAGAAATCTTTAAAGTGCAAAATATTAGAGCTGGAAGAGATATATTTATTTTTATTCCAACCCTTACATTACAGATAAGGAAAAGGAATCCCAGAGAATGGAAGTGACTTGTCCAAAAGCACCAAGCAAATCAGTGACATAGGTAAGACTCAAAACCAGGTCTCTTGATTTCCAGTCTGGGGCCCTCCCCACTTCACAGTCCTGCCTCTACAAATTTTCATAATAAATACAATGGCAATGGAACTCAACCTGAATGGAGAGAATAAAGGATTCCTATAAAGGCTGTAAGAATGTGTGTGTACATATAAAGATATAGATACAAGCAGCTAGTTTATTCTTAAGTAACGCCTTTTATTAAGAAGGATAATGTCCAAGGAAATTTAGAACCAGAAAATATGCATACAAGATTGAGATATCACAAGACAATTATAACTGTTCTACAGTTCCATATATGTTGCATTTCCAAAACACAAAATTCAGCAGAGAAAGACAGTGAGAAAAGAAAAGTGAAAAAAGAAAAAAAAAAAAAAAAAGATTGAGAGAGCATCATACAACACCAGATAATTAAATTATGCCAAAGTCAAAGTTAAGGAAGACTAAGTGGTAAAAGAATTCCTGTTAAGGTGTACCTTTTTGGTTTTGAGGGAGTGAGAATTCCACTTTGATTCTCTGGTGCCAGCAAGCTCTATTCTGCCACACCAGGGACCTGGGACCTAATTCTCCAAGTCTGATTCCCATGACCATTCTGAACTTTGATGGAATAACCACAGAGGGAACTGCAGGAAGTCTCCTCTGGCTGATGTTAAACGGATTACTAATTGTTTTCTAATGCCCAGAAGCAAATCCGTTAGCTCTAGGAATGAAAGGCACTATATAGCAAATTCTGAATGGTCAAACTTTTGTAAACAAAAGAATTCTGAGTCTGTTTTTTATGTGTGCTTCTTTGCATGGGCTCTAAAACAAGGTTTTCCAATTTATTCAGAATATCACCTTCATACCTTATAAATATTTTTTGCCTTTTTCTTTGGATTAGCTTCATAAATCAGCTATAAGAGAAGAAAACATTTTAGCTTCATTTTTTCTATATTAAGGTTATGGCTAATTACCATTAATGCTTCCAAAACACACAGACATTAAAGCACTTCAGGAAGTCTCATTTGTGAAGGTACCTCATAATGCTTTTATGAAGAAAGCTTGTTTTGCTCGAAGCAAACAAATGCTTCATTTTGAGATTAAAATTTTTCCCCAAAAAATGAAGATGATTTAGAATACAGAAACTATGTAATTTTCTCATATAAATATAAAATTCTAAATTTATCCCCCCAAAATATTAATTTATCATCCAAAATTTTGGAGGACCCTCTAAAAATGCTTATCTTTATACCATTACTGATGGAAAGATATAATCATGTTCATACTCTGACAGGAATCTAAGAATCTGGTTATATATACATATGTGTATCACCACAAATAGGGCATGGGACAGAGAGAGACCACTGCATTCACCAAAATACATTTTACTGACATGGACTAAAGCCAGACAGATGCTTTCCAGTATTGTATAGTTTTGAGATTCTCCCATAGAGAGTCAAGCAGTCATGCAGCATGGAAGAGGTAGTTGCATGAGGAAAGCCAGATGAAAAAACAGAAAGAGACAATCAAACAGGGCCTGAGAGGAAAAATATTGCAAAGTGGAGACCCAAGTAATCCTTATTTCTAGAGGGGGGGAAAAATAGTTGTTCTTCCTTTATCAAATAGGACACCCGTTCTAGTGTGTTGCATCTTTTTAAATTTTTAAACAACGTTAATAAACCATTAACTATACTATAAACGTACTGTAATTTTCTG
Source organism: Myrmecobius fasciatus (assembly GCA_023553655.1). Lineage (NCBI taxonomy): Eukaryota > Metazoa > Chordata > Mammalia > Dasyuromorphia > Myrmecobiidae > Myrmecobius > Myrmecobius fasciatus. Next base: position 198,793 of record JAJPUD010000011.1, on the reverse strand, counting down.
TAATTTTCAACATTCTTTTTTAAACTTAAAATAATATGTAACTCAGTCCCTCTGAAACCACTATAACTTGACAAGAGATTAAGGAAGGGTTTAGTGATAAAACAATTTGGCTACAACTAGTTCAATAATTTCTTCTGCAACCAAACTAACGAGATTAAGTATTTTTTTCCACTCTGTTAAACAGAAAATAACGATGTGATTAAATAAGGTGACTTGAAGAAATAAAGTATGTTTATATGGTAACTTCACCGATGACAACTTCAGAATAGAATTTTGCTGCTGGGTGGAAAATTTTGCTTCAAATAACAGATTTTTACAATGCCTTGATGAAAATTATTTGATCTAGCAATAAAAATTCTAAATTACTATTCTTTTATTCCTACTTTCTGAAAAAGCTTTAGTGAGCTTAAACTCACCTTTCCCTCTTCTCTTGGAATGATGACATTTTCATAGCGGTTTCGGCACTGTTTGGAAGATCTATAAACACGGCTGCAGGAATTAACAACATCGCTAACAAGATCCCAATTAGGAGTGTGTGCAGGTGATACAACTGTGAGATTTAAAGGAAGCTCAAGCAGCTGCTTTACAGCCTAAGGAGAAAAGTTTCAGATTAAAATATGTCCACAGAAGTATGAATTAATTTATTTTTCTGCATCTAAGGAAGACTTACTACAGAAAACCACAGACGTGCTGAGTAGCAGAAGGGTAGGGAGAGCAGACCGAAAGAATCATTAGCAAGGTCTCACCTGCAGCAATGCCCAGTCTTCACTGATGAGCCACTCCGGGTTGTCTTGCCCAGTCTCTGCTGTTGGTTTGACAAAAGTTGGCAAAGGTTTGGCAAACTGGGTCTGCTGCTTCAAAAGAATGTTCTTCTTCTGCTCTTTGCCCTCTCGTCGCATTTTCAACATCCCTGGAGTTGCCCGGTCAAAAAGGGATCGAGGAGGAATGACAGCCTCCCCATGCCGTTGCTTCTTCTTCCGACCGACAGCTAAGGAAGAGATGTTTTCTTTAGCAAGAATAGGACAATGGTGAAAGTGATCACAATGTGTAAAGGAAAGATACATACTACTAGGCAAAGAGACAATATCTACAAACTGCTATGCTAGTCAAACCCCATAAAATGTGAACTGTTATCCATAATAATGTGTGTCCCCTCCCCAACAGTGCAAAAAGGCTTAATGATATATATGAACTCACATGCCTTGTAAATCACATTTAGAGGATTTTAGTAAGTTTCATTTTAATTTTTAATTCAAATATAGCTTAAACAAAAGAGCAAAAAATTATTGAATACAGCTATTAGCTTCCTTTTAAAAGCTTCATGAGCCAAATAACTAGCCAAGTGATATTGTACACTCTCCTGAGACTAGATACAGCCCAGATCAGCAAAAAGTTGATGTTGGTAAGTCCACCTAGGAATTGCCATGGACCCATTTACCAGAGGGATCTGTCTTGTGTCGCTTACGCTCCTTCCGGACATATACTGGAGGGAGCTTAGATTCAGGTATGGGTGTGTTCTCATACATCAGACACATGACTGAGTCAATATAAATGTCATTGTCATCTTGAGGAGGAGTGGGAGGAGTCCAAAGCTGTACAAAGAAAATATATGTCATTCCATTTGTCATACAATGTGAAATCTGCTTGATAGTGAAACAAAATTAAATGAAGTGACTCACTGGCATAATTTCTGTCTGTCCATCAGTATCTTCATAAACATATTCCTGTAAGGCATATGGTGAATGTTAAGGACTTAAGAGATCACTGAACATTTTGCTTAAGAACAAGAAAAATGATTTTAATTGTTGCATCCAAAATAAGTATGATAGCATAATGTGGAAGATAATATTTTTTCCTTAATAATTAGTAAGATTTTACAAAACTCTCACCCCAGATAGCTACTGTTTTCAATCAGAAACGGGTCAGTTACATATTTTTATGAAAGATATATTTCTTGATTTTAAGTTATACTTTATAATAGTTTTTTAATATTAAAATTTATATATTTATAAAATTATAAAATTTAAAAAATATTAATACAGCCAGGTATGCAATTACAAACACTTCTAACAATGATGCTCAAACACTTTCTTTCCTAGGGTTTTAGGGGTACCCTAACATTACCATGTTGTAGGCATCTTCTCTGGTATACGTCAATAATTCTTCCTCTTGCTCCTCTAACAATGCTGTGGCATCCTTCTCCTTAAGTCGTTTCATATTATTAGATTCCCACTCCTTTGAAGCTATTGCTACCTCCTAGGAACAAGATTAGCAATAGAAAATCATAAGCACAAATTCTATTATGCACCACCACCATCATTTCTAATTTCTTCTTCCTTTTTCTCTTCTTTTCACAAACTAAGTACAGCCCTCCTTCTCTTACAACCCAATATGTATGCTAACACTTCAATATTACTTGTAATCTAAGCTACATTCCATTATTCTTGAACATACTCTCACTCCAATACTAAAGTTATATACAAATTCACCCTCTGCTTATACAAGCTTCTACAAGATCATCAGCAATTATGTTCATTATCTGCATGACGCAGGGCAAATAACTTCATAGAACCCAAGATTCCTCATTTTAGAGAATTGGTGTGAGGGAAACTGCATAAAAATCTTAAATAGCAAAGTACTTATTAAGTTACAATGTTACTATTATTTCTCAAGTAGTACTATGTAATTATTTTGGAACTGCATTTAAGTCATATCCATTTTAAACTCAGATACACAAAATTATTCTCTTACCTCAATATCTCTTGGTTTTTCCTGGTCAATGGAAGTATGGAATAATTCAAGATAATTCAAAGCATACTTCTCAATTGGTGTGAGCTGTTTCAAAATACACATTTATCAAGGATCATTAGTATGAAGTTAATAAAATCCAAGTCTCTTTCTCATCCCAATATTTTAAATAATGAGTCACAGTACATGTCCCAATTAAAATTGGAGCTTTCCATGTGGTAATCAAATATTGTTGCTATGCTCACTGAGCTTGAAATTTTAAAATGAAAAGGTTGAAAAATGAATTATTAAAAATCACTGTACCTGTTCCATAAAGTCAGCTAATTCTTCTAACTGTGAAGGTTCTTCATTAACTCTTGGATCATCTAATTCTGATGACAGAATATCAGCACTTGTTTCAGACACTGTTGTTTCTTCATATTTTGGGGTGTCATCCTCCAAATATTCAATACTCTTAAGAGCCTTGAGAAAATACATTTTCAAGTAACATTTTACATATTTTTAAATGAATAATAAAAAGTTTCTAAAATGTTTTATTCCACTGGGCATATTACATTATAAAAATCACAACCCTTCACCCCTATTCCGCACTGACACTTTCACAAAGTAAATAATTATCTATGTAGCACTACACAAAAAAAGCTTACAATTCTATTTCCTACAACTTATTTAGGGAGAAAATACACAAAATATACATAAAAGATTCTAATGACAAACTAAAAGAATTTACTTAAAAAGAATGACAGAGAAATGCAAATTAAGACAACTCTGAGATACCACTATACATCTGTCAAATTGGCTAAGATGACAGGAAAAGATAATGAAGAATGTTGGAGGGGATGTGGGAAAACTGGGACACTGATATATTATTGATCAAACTGTGAACGGATCCAACCATTCTGGAGAGCAATTTGGAATTATGCTCAAAAAGTTATCAAACTCTGCATACCCTTTGACCCAGCAGTGTTTCTATTGGGCCCATATCCCAAAGAGATTTTAAAGGAGGGAAAGGGACCCACAGGTACAGAAATGTTTATGGCAGCCCTTTTTGTAGTGGCTAGAAACTGGAAACTGAATGGATGCCCTTCAATTGGAGAATGGATGAATAAACAATGGTATATGAATGTCATGGAATATTATTGTTCTATAAGAAACGACCAGGAGGATGATTTCAGAGAGGCCTGGAGAAACTTGCATGAACTGATCCTAAGTGAAATGAGCAAAACCAGATCAATATACAGGGAAACAAGACTATATGATGATCAATTCTGATGGACATGGCTCTCTTCAACAATGAGATGTTTCAAACCAGTTCTAGTTGTTCAGTGATGAAAAAAACCATATACACCCAGGGAGAGGCCTATGGGATCTGAGGGTGGACCACAACATAGCATTTTCATGCTTTCTATTGATGTTTGCTTGCATTATGTTTTCCTTCTCAGATTTTTTTTCTTATAGATCCAATTTTTCTTGTACAGCAAAGTAACTGTATAAATATGTATACACATATTGGATTTGTCAAGTATTTTAACATAATTAACATGTATTAGACTTCCTGCCATCTAGGGGAGGGAGTGGAGGGAAGGAGGGAAAAATTTGTAACAGAAAGTTCTGCAAGAGTCAATGATGAAAAATTACCAATGCATATGTTTTGCAAATATAAAGCTTTAATTAAAAAAAAAAAAAAAAAAAAAAGGAAGGAATGATCCAGATAAGTGAAGAGTGAAACAGGTCTTAGAAATCTTCTGGTTCACCCTCCCATCCATGACAAAAGTACATTCAAGAGCATGTTTGACAAACTGAGGTCACAGCTCAAAAGCAGCCATGAGTAAGTAGGGCATAGATAGGTGGACAGAACAAGAAAGATATGAAAGAGTTTGAGTTGGGAAGGATCATAGAATGTTCTGAGTACAATGGGAAAATGTATCACAGGACTTTGAGCTAGAAAGTACCTGAGAGTCATCCAGTCCAGATTTTTCATTTTATAAATAAAAAAACTAGAGGCCCAGAGAAGAGAAAGTGGTGGTCATAGATCACTGGGTCAATAAGCAACGCAGCCCAGACTGAACCTCAGGCCTTTTTAATCAATCCAGTGCTTCCCACACACCCAACATCTTCTCAGGAAGGGTTTGTGGTAGTATAAGAGACATTTAAATAGGATTCCAGGATCCAAAACAAAGACAACTTTAGAAACACCAAAGATTACAAAATTGCCTGGAAAGAGTAGGTTTCGTAGTGTGAGTTTAACCAGCCATGCAACTTCTCCTAGTAGAGCAGGTGAGATTATAGGCTACCAAGGAGTCATAAGATGAAACTCACATTTCGAAAGATGGTTATAATAATACTTTGAAGAATAACTTGAGTCAAAGGCAAAAATTAGAGAGCATGAGAAAATATTGCAGTGAACTAAGCATGAGTCATTACAGTGGGGGAGAGGCCTGGGAATGAATGCTTGAAAGGAAGGAAAGATGGGACTTTACATAAAGAAATCAGTAGGAGGTCACAGAGTCAAATACAACTCAACAATATAAGAATGAAAAGGAATAGGAAAAATAGAAAAAAAAAAAAAGAACAGGAAAGTAGAAATAGGAATAGAAATAGGAAATAGAATAGGAAAAGGAGAATCAGTTTCCAATTTTGGTTCTGTCCGAGGTATGGGATTTGGGGGCAAGTCCTTCCCAATGCCTGGGCGTATGATTACTAAACTATAAAATGAGATTTGTTTCATTGATCTTGAAGGTTCTGCTCTAGCACTAACATTCTAGATGTGTACTGAGTTCATTAAAAAAAAAAAAAAAAAACTGAGGAGCAACTAGGTGGTGCTGTGGATAGAGCACCAGGCCTGAAGTCAGGAGGACCTGAGTTCCCTGAGTTCAAATCTAATTTCAGACAATTAACACTTCCTGGCTGTGTGACCCTGGGCAAGTCACTTAACTTCAATTGCCCCAGCCAAAAAAAAAAAAAATCTGATAAAATGATGGGGTAGCAGTGGGGTAGGTCAGCTAAAAGAACTGATGGGATCATGGGTTGCATGAGGAGAGGCACAGCATCAAAGTCCTCCTGTCCTCGGACCTCATCAGATCAATCTCTATCTGAAAAAAAGCAAAACTTGAAAAGCTAAAATGTGAACAAAGGAGGACAACTGGAGGGAAGGGTCCTAAGTACATGACACAGGAAAATCAGCTAAAGGAACTAAGCAACTGGGGAAAAAAGGCTCAGGGAAGAACCTGACAACTGACTTTAAGAATATGAACAGTTATCATGTGGAAAAGAGGTCAGACTTTCTCTTTGATTTCAGAGAACCTATCAGGCACAGTATATGTAAGTCCCCACAAGCAGAAATATATCAAAGTGGAATGGACTGCCTTGAGGAGATGTGGGCCCCACTTCTTGGAGGCAGAAGCTGGAGATCACATCATGTATAAGAGAAATTCCCTTCATCTATGGACTGAACCATATGACAAATGAGATACTTTTCAACTCTCAAATTCTGTGATTCTAGATTGGAATACTAAGGTCTAAATCCTGGGGGATTCCCCATAATTCATATCTGAAAAGTAGTGACATCAGGGTAGATAAAAAAACCACAGGAGTGTAGCACCACAGAAGCCAAGACCAAGAGACAAGTTAGAGCAAGTACCTTAAAGATATAACAGCCCAAAAAAAAGTCACTAGATTTCTAAAGGAGAACAGAAGTTTAAGGGTTTAATTAGATTTCATGAAGTTAAGAATTGCCATAAAAAAAAAAAACAGCAAGAGTGATATTATAAGCAAATTAGATAGTTTACCTCTCAGACCTGTGGAGATGGAATAAAATTATGTCCAAAGAAGAATTGGAACTCTTAATGGAACACCAAATAGATAATTTTGACTATTAAGTTAAAAAATTTTTGTACAAACAAAACTAATGCAGACAAGATTAGGAGGGAAGCAATAAATTGGGATATCATCTTTACATTTAATGGTCCTGATAAAGGCCTCATTTCTAAAACATATAGAGAACTGTCTCATATTTATAAGAATTCAAGCCACTTTCCAATCGATAAATGGTCAAAGGATATGTACAATTTTCAGATGATGAAATTAAAACCATCTCTAGTCATATGAAAAGTTGCTCCAAATCACTATTGATCAGAAAAATGCAAATTAAGACAACTCTGAAGTACCACTACACACCTGTCAGATTGGCTAAAATAACAGGAAAGGATAATGATGAATGTTGGAGGGGATGTGGGAAAACTGGGACAATGATACATTGATGGTGGAACTGTGAAGGGATCCAACCATTCTGGAGAGCAATTTGGAACTATGCTCAAAAAGTTATCAAATTCTGCATACCCTTTGACCCAGCAGTGTTTTTATTGGGCTCATATCCCAAAGAAATCTTAAAGGAGGGAAGGGACCCACATGTGCAAGAATGTTTGTGGCAGCCCTTTTTGTAGTGGCTAGAAACTAGAAGCTAAATGGATGCCCATCAATTGGAGAATGGCTGAATAAATTATGGTATATGAATGTTATGGAATATTATTGTTCTATAAGAAATGACCAGCAGGATGATTTCAGAGAGGCCTGAAGAGGCTTACATGAACTGATGCTGAGGAAAATGAGCAGAACCAGGAGATCATTATACACGGCAACAAGACTATATGATCATCAATTCTGATGGACATGGATCTCTTCAACAATGAAATGCTTCAAACCAGTTCCAATTGTTCAGTGAAGAAAGCCATATACACCCAGAGAGAGGGATATGAAATGTGGACCACAACATAACATTTTCATGCTCTCTATTGATGTTTGCTTGCATTGTGTTTCCTTTCTCAGATTTTTTTTTCTTGCAGATACGATTTTTCTTGCACAGAAAGGTAAGTGTGGAAATATGTATACATATATTCGATTTGTCATGTATTTTAATAATTAACATGTAGTGAACTTCCTGCCATCTAGGGTAGGGGTGAGGACTAGGGGGGAAAAATTTGTAATGGAAAACTTTGTAAGGGTCAATGTTGAAGAAGTACCCATACATATATTTTGCAAATAAAAAGATTTAAATTCAAAACAAAACAAAACAAAACAAAACAAAACAAAACAAAACACCCAGCAACAAAAAATAATGACCATGTCAAAGAATTTTGCCAGGAAAAGGAAAAGAAATATGGATTGCTAGAGTAATAAAAGAGTTTTGGGGTTTTTTATTTCAAAATTAGAAATCCACACATTTGAAAGAGAATAAGATAGTGGAAAAGAAGGTGATGACAAAGAAAGAATCAGAATTAAACATTAATTAAATATCTAATACATTAAGGACACAGTATTAGGTGAAAAAGAATAAAGTGAAGTTACAGACACTCTCCTCAACAATATATAATCTAACAGGAACAAGTACAAATATAAGGCACAAAGGACTACGCAATGAATACAGAGGAAAGGCCCAGACAAAGTGTTATAAGAAATTTAAGGGACTTAAAAAAATCTTCATAGAGGGGCAACACTATTGAAGAACAAGGTCTTAAAGAAAGGGAAGTATGTTAACAAGTAGAAATTAAGGGGGGATATTCATTTCAGATAGCAACTCAGTAGGTGAGTAACTAATTAAACAAGATTTTTCAAAAGTCAATGTCACACAATCTAGGAAACAGGAAGAAAAGATGAGAAACACCATTCTCCATAACAAGAAGTTTTCTCAAGTAAAAAGGCAAGATGCGACACTCAAAACAAATGGCTATAATCTTCAGAGTTACAAAAGGAGATAAGATTATTTGCTAAGGGTAAATGAAGACATTATAGAACTGGAGACTTGAAAACTTAAGAGAAGAGTTGAAATAGCTATTTAGGATGGGTTTGGGACAGCAAGGTTACCCAGTGAATACAGCACTGGTCTTGAAGTCAGGAAGATTCATCTTCATGAGTTCAAATAAGGCCTCAGACATTAGCTATGTGATTCTGGGAAAGTCACTTACTCCTGTTTGCCTTATTCCTCATCTCCTAGTGGCCTCATCTATGAAGTGATCTGGAAAAAGAAATAGCAAACCACTCTAGTATCTCTGCCAAGAAAACCCCAAAATGGGGCCACCAGGAGTCGAACATGACTAAAATGACTGAACCACAAAGAAGGAAGGAGGGGCAGAAGAACTAAATGGACCTTAATGAAATCAAGGAGATGAATAAAAATATTATTGAGAAGCATCTCTAACCTAAATACAAATGAATCAGATCTCTGTGGTTTTGTGTCTTTCTTCAGCAGACAACTGCTCTGCTCTGAAAAAGCTAGAAATCAAATTGTTGGTTTAGGATTAGGGACATATTGCTGAATTTCAAAAAGGCAAGGAAGTTAAGAATGGCAGTATAGGTAACATTAATACATAAAACTATAGAGTTAAGACTCAGATTGGATTCAAATGCAGCTGGAAAGGAGTGGAATAACCAAGGCTGAATAATAAGAAGTCCAGGGAGACTAGAGAGCAACAACTTCCGTGATATGAGGAAGTGGGAAAAAGAAATGGTAAAGAGGTTTTGATCTCCTAAAAGGACATCCTTTTTGCTAGCTGTTTCTTCAGAAAAAGTTACCTCTATAAAAGGCCTTGCAATTTTAGGTGCAATTGCTTCTGAGGCGGAGGGCTCTTGAGGAAGAACCACAAATTCTTCAGCTTTAACTCTGAAACCAGAGTCTTCTACAGGAGAGTGAACATCAAATAGCTCCTGGATAGTTTGCTGAAAAAATTAAAATGATCAAGTCTTTCAATAATTAAGAATATACTTTAATATTCAATCTTAATTAAAAGCTCTAGGTGTGAAGAATTGTTACAGGTAATTATCTGGTTTTGAATATCATATATTGTTAACAAACCATGTAATATAAATTGATTTTGAGGATTTTTAACATATTAAAAATACCTGAGTTAAGAATGCCATGGAATAGTCATTTCCTTGAGCAGCAACCTCTCTTATCAAATCTTTAGTTCCATTCTTCAATAACTTTTCTTCAATAGAATTGCCACTCACAAGCCTACACAAGAAGAAAATTTTTATTAAATAATTTTATGTGACAATGAAAAAGTACAGAGCTAGAAGACACTGATACAACAGCTGGAATTGCTTCTAAAATCGATGATGATAAAGTTTACGTATAGATTTGAAGCTTCCAAAGCACTTTCACACATTGCATTTGGTATTCACAACTATGTAGAGCGGATGGGGTAAAAAACCTGACTCAGAGAGTTAAATGACCTACCAAAGGCAACACAGGTATAGTCAAGCTGGGACTCTGCCTATGAATTCACTCACCTGGACCCCACACATTATTACTTTTGACTACAAACCAAAAACAAGAGATCCAACTAAATAACAGAGTTGTCAAGAGACCTAATTTTAAAAATTATTTTCAGAAAGATGTATAAGAAGATATAACTAAGAGTCATTCATCAAACACTAGAAATAGAATACTAATCTTTCTGTACAATTTAGAGGCCAGTTTTAGAAAATTCTAAATATATATTTCACAGGACTTTATAACTGTCTTAATTACACACACACACACACACACACACACACAGTTTTAATGCTTGCAGTCATTGGCAAGAAGATATTCAACTTCTTTCAAAACCTTTTAATTATTTTTTGTAAAATTTTAAGTACATTTATAACATCAATTGTTTTCCTACCATCTGAGTATTTGAGTAAGGGAATAAATGAAAAAAATTAAAAGTAAAATAACCCTTTTTATTTCAAAATAAGTTGAAATAAAAATTGGCAAAGTACAAATGAATAGGAAAAAAGAGTAAGTTATTGTCAAAAAGGTGAAATGTTTTAATTTTGTTTGCAAAAAAAAAAGAAAAAAGTTGATTTTTATTCTTATTAGATACATGGTTTTAAGGTTTAGATGCAAAAGCAACAAACCCAAAAATCAGTTGGGAAGCATTTTGTGAAGCTTTTTGTCATATAAGAACAAAACCAGATTCTTGGTGTGAAGATTACCTGTATATATGGATGTCCTTGCTTCTCCCAATTCTATCACACCACTCTTGAGCTTTTGCGTCCATCACTGGATTTAAGTCATTATCATAAAATACAACTGTGTCAGCTTCTACAAGATTTATACCTGTAGAGCGACTGTGGGTAGAAAGAATGGCACAAAATATCCGCTTGTCTTTGTTGAAACTCTTCATCAGTTCCTGAATTAGAAATGAAATGCTTGTAAGAATGATAATAAAAAGTTAAATGGAAGATTAGCAATTAATTGTTGTTATTCAGTCATTCAATCATGTCCAACTCTTTGTGACCCTGTGGACTATAGGAGACCAATACCATTCATGGTGTTTTCCTGGCAAAGATATTAGCATGGTTTATCATTTCCTTCTCCAGTTAACATGTAAATACGTTAGACTGTATTCTGAAATCTAAGTGTCTAACTCATATTTTATATATAGTGCACCATAGTTATTTTAATATTAAAACTCACTTTTGAAAATGTCCTAATTTTTAACAACACATGCTGACATGTTTCTGCACTTACACAGTGATTTTTAACTACTTATAATGAAGAAATCTTCAGATTGTGTAAATCATATTTGGTTCATCAGTAACAAAAAAGGTGGGAAAATGAAATACTCTTCTACAGTAATGTCAGCACCAACTGTAGGCCCCAAAAGAAAACCCAGCTCTTATTGGGGAGGGAAATGTGCTTTCTGATATTTCCTCAGGCAATGCCAGGGCACTCTATGGTGAAGAAAGCCCCTGGAGTAAGGCTGAGGAAGAAGGGAGACAATGCAATGCTCATTAGGGACAAATGCTAATTAAGTTAAATGCTCTTTCTTTAAAAAAGGACTTTACTGAATTTCAGAACTATACTACTTTACAAAAAGATTATATTTTTATTATCTTAACACTACTACTAGTCCTTAGGACTGACCCTTATAGGTCACTGAAGTTACTTTATGCTAACATAAAAATACAAATCACTACTATACAACCATCAAGCTGCCTGAACACAATAAGCATGATCTAAACTATTTATGCCTAATTTAGCTCTATGAGATTAAGTAACTCAATTCTTGCTTATATAGACTGTTTCCCTACAATGGGAGCCACTAAATTACTTAACTGTACTATGACAAATTCCATTCTTTAAAAAGGCTATTGCTAAATCCTCAAGTGATCAACAAGTCTTCTCTTACCTGACGTTGTTCACTGTTAGCATTTTCATCAACTCTTATGTAGGTTAGATAATGGAAGTCCAAGAACATTTCCAAAATATCTAACATCAGAATCATCTGTGATAAGATCAGCACCCGACGACCCTCAGATTTTAACTTCTGAAGCAAAATAGCTAAAGCTTCTAGCTTTCCTATAAAAATAATACCATAAGAATATTTGATGACAAAATTAAAATACAATCCATTATAATTTATCTTTGCTAAATATCTAACTCTGCTCATACCTGAATCATACTGTACCAGTCTGAGTTCAGGAAACTGCAATACCTTGAGGTTCGTTATTTGGTATAATTGCTGTAAATAGGGAGCAGTCTGCTCCTTCAGACAGTGCCTGAAAATCTTCATTTTGTGACTGTAAGAGGGTGGTGGTTTAGCCACATACAAGCAAGGAGGAGCAGCCACCACGGCTGGAAGCACACAGGCCACCCTGTGAAAGGAACAGAATTCCCGCAATTACACTGGAAACTCCTCACTGCCAGGCTGCTGCAGGGGAGTTCTTTTGCCCTCTTCAAAATGTTTCTGAGGGAGCAGAAGGGAAGAAAAAGGACAAGATATCTAATAACTAGACTTTAAGGAGTGAAACAATTGCAAAAGTTGCAGAAATACTTTAATGAATCATCTGTAGTATCATAATAATTAAAACATTTTAAACCACAATATACAAAAAGCTCAGGGCAAAGCACTATGAGTGGCACAGACCCTGTTCTTTACAATCTAGCCAAGTGATTCTCAAACCTTTTGGTCTCAAGACCTTTTTACACTCTTAAAAATTATTAAGCTCACCAAAGAGCTTTTGCTTATGTGGAGCATATCTATCAATATTTAACCATATTTGAAATCAAAATGTTTTAGTATTATTAGAAAAACCATTTGGACCTTATAAACACTTGAAAGTGTCTCTGGAGAACCACACTTTGAAAACTGTTGCTCCAGAAAATACAGAATAACTAACACAATAACTGAGTTTAAAATAAAGACTGCATGGATAATGAACCAACGTAACTCAGGTAACTATGTCCTGATTAGAAGAGACAATTATAAGTATGAGGACTAGACGAAGGTTTCTTCAAACAAGATGAAAAAGGCACAATTTGGTTTGTTTCTTTCTAACTTATCCTTCTAATCTGATAGAAGAAAAAATTGTTTATGATGGGAACATTTTAGAAGCTCAGCCAAGGAGCTGGAATAGGTACTAAATTAGATGTTGTAGTGAGATACAGTTTCAGAAATGAGGATAGGGACATATATGAAGCCAAAGACAAATTTCAAAGGAGGAATGGAAGTGAGAACAGGCTCATGTATTACCAAGAAGGTAGGCCCCATGTCACAGTTGTATTGGTCATTCTTGTCATTTAAGGGTGCTTATGAAATTTCTTGGGTTTATATTTCTTGTGATATGGGAACAATTAAAACATGAAGACTTGTTTTGTTTTTCTTTGATTTTAAGAGCTATGCATAGACTATAAGGCTTAAACTATTGATTTATCTTCCTGATTACTTAAGTACAAAGTAGTAGCAGAGAAGCTGGTAAGGCTTGACACAGGTTTCAGACTATTTGTGCTACTGTGACAAATGTGGAAGCAGAGGAACTGTGCCCAAATGAATAAATGCCATGTCTTTGCTACTAAATAAAGGTTCTTTTTAAATTGCTATTTAAAAAAAAAAAAAACTGAAAATAAAATAAAAGCAGTGCAGTATAATAGAAGAGCAATGGATCTGGAGTAAGAGGAAGGGGCTTAACAATGGCTGACGCTTATCATCTGTACAATTCTGACAAGTCCACTTTTTTGGGCCTCTTTGGGCTTCCAAGTGCTCCTCTCCAAGATGAGGGTGTGTAGCAAACTGTATCTGAGGCCTTTCTCCAGTCTAAATTTCCTCCTTCAATACAAACAAGCTACTCCCAACTCTTCCCTCCCTTGAAAGCAAACAGAAACACCAAAGCTTCCATGTTGTCATCCACCTAGTGACTGCTCTCCAAAATGTAGGCACATGTTCCTGCACTAAATGAGCCCTCAGAGAGGATCCTGACTGCTGCAAGTCAAAATAAAATTTAGTATCTCCCCTATTTTCCTATTTCTGTCAAGGGATTTAACATCCTTACACACTCTCAGAATCTTAGGCTTGACTCCTTACTCTTGCATGGACAATCACTTGCTGAATAGTCTATCTATGCGAATAGTCTATCTATGCAATCTCTCTCACGTCCACTTTATTCTCCCTACTCTCACAGGCCCCTATAATCTTCCATCTCACCCCAACAGATTACAGGAAAAGCCTCTGAACACATCTTCCCTCAAGTCTCAGCTCTCCCCAGTTCACATTTTACACTTTGTTCAAAGTGATATCCTTAAACCTAAACTCCACTGGCTTTCTATGACTGCAAGGATAAAGTACAAATTTCTCTGTTCATGGTTTTTTTAAAGTTTCACACAAACTGGTCTCAATGACCTTCCCACCCTTGTGGGACAATGTCTGTCTCCCTCCCTTCCTTTGTCAGTTGAGTGTCCCATCCAGCCTCCTCCTAGTCTGGAATGCACTCCCTTCTCAGTTCTGCCACAGAATCTCCTTTAAGGCCACACCCAATGGTATGTACTTCATATACTTTTATGTGTACTGGCTTCTCACTTAAAAAGTAAGCCCTTTGAGACAAGGAATTCACTGTATTTGTACCAATGCGTCCAGAACATAGTAGGAATTTTAAAAATATAATGGATGATTTGATGTGGATTTTACAGTAATATAGAACTTTGTGGTTGAAAAATTCTGTTCATCACAATTACCCTACAAAGTAAGCTATACACACAAACATAAGCCTCATTTTAAAGAAAAAACAAGGATTTGCACACAGTTATACTTTAAAAGTATCAGACCTGGGCCTTGAACTCTCTGGTCTCTAAAGTCCAAGTTCAATGCTCATTCAAGTATAAGTTTGAGCAAATTCTCAACAATTTTTAAGAGGGAATTTAAAAGAAGAATATTGAAAAAGCAAGATATTCACAAAATTACATACGAAATAATACCAAATGAAACCATTTAAAAAAAAAGCAAAAATCTACCCAGGTTATAATACCTATTCATAACATCATGAAGGGATTCTCTCCGTTGTTCCAAGGTCAACATCAAACACTGAAGCACATCAGTTGTGTTTCCTGAGGAAGCACAACAGTTGGCCATGCCAGCCCAATGCCATCTATTTCTGTCTGCAGCCCCACGCAGAGGTGTCTTCTTCCGATTAATCAGAGAACAGATTCCTAACAAATCACTGCCATAGATGGGTGTTTTGGAACAGCGCCGCTCATTGCCCAGAAAAATTCGATCCAGCCTTTCTTTCAAAAGTCTATTTTTTTCCTCCTTTGGATAAAATGAAATTAAGAGCTTGGTCATTCAGTTTTGGAAAAGGAGATAATTAAACAAAAGGTAATACACCTAGTTATCAAACAAGAATTACAGAGGTCCTTTGTGAATGATCTTACTCTGAGCACCGCAAAAAACTTAACAGTCATGCTCTCTGCTCTTTGGAGCTAACGCTATAAATGAATCAGAGGGGAAAGTTGTATTTCCTCTAGCTTTGTTTAAAAATTATTTCTTAGGAGCTCCCAGTCTAGTTAAGTTCCTCAGGTCAACAGTGAGAATGTAAAAGCATATTTTAGAGGAAAACAAATCAGGATTTACTATCTTCTTCAAATTAGACTACAGAAAAGCAAAATTTTAATGGAAATTAGGATTTTTTAAAAAATAATACTATAATAGGAAATTCTTACTTTAAAATTTTATTCAATGACAGCTGACAGTATTTTTTTTTCAAATAAGATCCATTATTTGCTATAACCTTATCAAAGTAACATATAACTTGTAAAAACCATGTTTACACTACAAATTAATGCTATAAGTGACTTTAGCAACCTATAAAATCTGGAATCTGCTTTAACAAAGGGAAAGTTTATGGTAAAAATTTAATAAGTTACCAACCTGTGTTGGGCCTCCTACAGGATTGGCCATTTTTGATACTACTCCAGGTTCTCCTGATGTCAAGGAATTAACTGCTGTTCTCCCTGGAACACCTACTACAATTTTAAAAATAGCTGGCATTAATTCACAACCTCCCTGAAAAAACTTAAGCTTCTTTAATGAATCCCCTTATTTTCATAAAAACAAAACCCAATATAATTCTAAGTGGGATATACACAAAAAGTTTAATTTGAAATGGGCAAATTTGATGTTTAGAAATTTAATATTATGAAAACTTACATTTTATTTTTCTCTTAAAGTTCCCCCCTTCTGAAATAATGAGCACCAAAAAATTATGCTAGTATCAATATTAATTACAAGAAAAAGGCAACCTTGAAAAAATATTTAATTATTCCAACTAGCTCAAGGGAAAATGAAATAATTTCTTAGAATACTCTAAAAGAGAGACTGAGGTTTTTTATTGTTCTCAATTACAAGGCTCTGATGTTCAAAAGGCTAAAGGAAAAAAATATTTCTGCTATTTCATCCTCTATTGTGCTAAAAATAGGATTAAGAATATTAATATGATTCAAAATACCAAAAAATTATTTTACTGAGCTAGAAAAAATAACAAAATTCATCTGGAAGAACAAAAGGTCAAGAATATCAAGGGAATCAATGAAAATAAATGTGAAGAAAGGTAGCCTACCCATCCCAGATCATAAACTGTATACAAAGCAGTCATCAAAACAATCCAGTACTAGCTAAGAAATAGAGTGGTGAATCAGTGGGATAGATTAGGTACACAATACGCAATAGTAAGTGACCATAGTAATCTAGTATTTGATAAACACAAAGATCCAAGCTTTTGAGACTCTAATGAGAATTCACTATTGACAAAAACTAAGAGGAAAACTAGAAAGCAGTCTGGCAAAAATTCTCATACTAAGATACGGACAAAATGTATACATGACTTAAAAATAAAGGGTGATACTACAAGCAAAAAAGAGAGCATCATATAGCTTATCTGTCATATCTATGGTTAATAAAATAATGTATAACCGAACAAGACAGAAAACGTTGTCAAGTCATTTTTCAATCATGTATCACTCTCTGTAACCCAATGTGAGATTTTCTTGGCAAAGATACTGGAGTGATTTGCCATTTCTTTTTCCAGCACATTTTACAGATGAGGAAACTGGCAAACTATGACTTGCTTAGGGTCACATAGCTAGTAAATGATACCAAGAGCAAATTAGGGCAGCATAGAATACTTTACCTATCAAATACATGAGAATAATGTATAACCAAACAGAAGATAGAGAATATTATGGAGAGTAAAGTGAATAATTTTAATTACATTAAATTAAAGAGGTTTTATACAAACAAAATGAATGCAACGAAGATTAGAAAGAAAACAGAAAACTGGGAGGAGGTGGGGAAAGAATTTTTTACAGCAAGTTTCTCTGATAAAGGCCTTGCATCTAAAAGACATAGAGACCTGAGTCAAATTTATAAGGACACAAATCATTTCACAATTAATGAATGTTTAAAGGATATAAACAAGCAGTTCATATGAAAAAATACTCCCAGAAAATTAAAACAACTCTAAAGCACCACCTGACATACATCAGATTGGCTAATAAAATAGAAAAGGAAAATATCAAATGTTGGACAGGGATATGGGAAAAGTGGGGCACTACAGCAATGGATGGAGCGGAGCTATGAACTGATCGAACCATTCTGGAAAATAATTTGGAACTACATCCAAAGGGCTATAAAATTGTTCATACTCTTTGACACAGTAATAACACAACCAGGTCTAAATTCTAAAGAGAGATTTTTTTTTTTAAAAGAGGGAAAGATGTAGGGAGAAAAATATTTATAGCAGCTCTTTTTGTGGTGGTAATGAATTGAAAATTGAGGGGATGCTTATCAACTGAGGAAGAACTAAGGAAGCTTTGGTGTATGATTGTGATGGAATTCTTTTGTGCTATGAGAAATGAAAGGGATAGTTTCAGGAAAACCTGGTAAGACTTACATGAACAGATGCAAGGTAAAGTGAGCAGAATCAGAAGAGCATAGTAAAGATAACAGAAATATTGCATAGTGATACATGATTTAGCTGTTCTTAGCAATACAATGATTAAAGATAATTCTGAAGGGCTTGGAAAAATTCTATCACCCTCCAGAAAAAGAACTGATAGAGTTGAATGCAGATCAAAGCACACTTTTTTAATTTTACTTTTCTTGGGAGTTTTTTTTTTTTTTTTGGGGGGGTCTGTGTTTTCTACCACAACTTAACTAGTATGGAAATGTTTTGTCTAACTGCACATGTATAGTTTATATCAAATTGCTTTCCTTCTCAAAGAAGAAGGAAGAAGCAGGATGGAGGAAGAGAATTTAGAACTCAAAAAAAAATTTTTAAATGAATGTTAAAAATTGCTTTTACCTGTAATTGGAAAAATATATATAAGAAAATTGGTGTGCACACTCATCTTCTATTTGTAAAAACTAAGAAACAGGGAGGAGTAGGCTAAAATTCAATTATCAGGCTCAATGTAATTGTGATTCTAGCTCAGGACCTAAAAAATTTATTTTCTTCCTTTTAATCAAATTATTTAATTTTTTTTTGAGATCTTGTTAGAGATATGTAAATAAATTGAAACAGAAAATTAACCTTAATTACGCATTAATATCTCTGTATTTATAATGTAAAAGTGGATTTTTACTCTATTTTTTTGGTAACAATTTTGTAACAATTTCTATTTGACACAACAAATGGCAATGGAAATGGACATAAATTCTAAAAATAAGTTCTATTAATAATATCTACCTCCCTCTCCAATCCTTTAAAAAACAAACCATAATCGTATTTAAAATAAGGGTCTGAGTATACATATATGCATATGTATACATATATATACACATATATGCATATAGACCCATTTATCTGTATCTATATTTCTCTCTCTCTCTTCCTGTGTGTGTGTGTGTGTGTGTGTGTGTGTGTGTGTGTGTGTGTGTGT
>JAJPUD010000011.1:88440-179846 GCA_023553655.1 Myrmecobius fasciatus | reverse complement strand
TGTGTGTGTGTGTGTGTGTGTGTGTGTGTGTGTGTGTGTGTGTGTGTATATAATCTATTGAGAGATGGGTTTCTCATTGAGATGCTCTTAGACAGTGAAATGGAGTCTGTGGAAAAAGAGCTTTACAAAAGTCACCCCAAGCAGCCATTCTCCAAGGTGCCCAGTAACATCTGTCAATTAATTCCACCCCAGTAGAGTCAATAAATTTTGGCAAAAACCAGGTATCACAGAAAGAGAGAATAAATATTCCATCATTCTTTTCTGTGAGTTATTTTTCCCTCTCTGCTTTTGTTTCTCTCATTTTTACCTCTTTGTTTTTCTTCTTTCTATAATTTTCCTCTTTTCTCCCTAGCTAATGGTTCTTCTCGTTCCTTCTGACTCTCTTCATTGTCTTGGCCAAAAAAGCTCTTTTCACACAAAGTACCACTCAGGTACACAGACACTACTACTGAGCTTTAATATAGTTTGCCACGAAAAAATTTATTTCTTAAAATTTATTATTTGGTAAAAAAGACTATTTAATATTTCTCTATTGTTATGATACATTGTCTGGCATGCAGTAAACAATTAAATGTTTATTGACTGACTGGTATCTTAAAAAACTTTAATCTTAAGCTTGTATCCATTCAAAACAACAGAAACTCATCTATGTGATTTTTTTTTTATAGATTTCTTTTTAGAATATAAATTAAACTGGAAGAGCCATAAGTGTAATAGTAGAAGGCACTTTAGAGAGCCATTCAATCTAACTCCTTCCCTTTACAAATCAGGAAATTTAGGCTCAAAAGAAGCTAAGGGACTTGCTCAGTCATACAGACATAGATGGAGGGAACAAATATTTATTAAGTAACTATGTGCCAGGCACTAAATATTATCCCATTTGATCCTCACCACCCTGGGTCTTAGATGCTATTATTTTTCCCCATTTGATAGATGAGGAAACAAAGGCAAGGGTGAAATGACTTACCCAGTCTGTGTCTGACTGAGGTCAAATCTGAACTCAGGTGTTCCTGACTCCAGCCTAGCACTGCACCACCTAGAGCTGCCTAGATAGTAAATGACAGGTAGAGAGTTTGAACCCGAGTTCTCCAAGTACAGGACCAGACGATTTCCTTAAAAAGGAGGTGACTTCAGACCAAAAAGAAAAGAAAAGTGAATGACAGGGTGGTGAGCTACTGATGAAGAGTAGATCAATGATTCCTCTGTTTCTCAACAAATCCAAATCATCACCTGAAGCATTCTTTTAAAAATCTGAAAGGGAATAAAGGTCAAGAACCAAGCAGAGTCAGGCAGGCATGAGGGCTGAGAGAGAAGTGAGGAGAGGTTCAATATCTGCAAGGAAGTAGGAATGAAACTAAGATCAAGAATAGTAAAGGGAAAAAGGCTATGTGAGACAGAAAAAAACAAAGTTTCCAGAGTTCTCTAGCTTTTTACTCCTGATCCATAAATGCTGAGGGAAAATTTTACCAGGCTCAGTTAAATGGATTACTAACAATTTACCAAGTCAAATGACACAGGAGTCTAAAAGAAACATTTTTGTTAGTAAGCTGAAAAATCTAAGTACAGTGGTAGCTTATAGTAAGCAAATGTCTTCAGAACAAAACAAAAAAAGAAAGAAAAAAGGGTGAATCTGTGAAACTAATTTGTGGAAATTAGTTCATTACAAGTCTAATTTGTACTTTTGAACTATTTATTCAATAAGAGCCACAAAACAATCATTTTAATCACTGGGAAATACAATGAGATAATTAGGCTTAAAGTGACAGAATTAAGCTAAATTGATAAAATCTTTGTTTTTGAAAAAGAAAGGTAACATACCTGGTGGATTTCCTGGTGTGGAACTTGGAACATTTGCTTGGTTCTTATTTCCCAGGGCATTCAAAGCATTCTGGACAGCACCAGCCTGAGACACTGTCTGCATAACGACTGGGCCTTGAGGGCGCAGATACTGTTGTCCGGGGGCAGAGACAATCTGAAGAACACTCCCTGCAATTTAAATGTCATCAGATATCTTTGTGGGGTCTAAAGGACAATATCTGTTCTATTTACTGACTACATTCAAGAATATAAAAGGTGTTGGGGATATAAAGTTTCAAAAAACAAACCAAATAACTAAATAAGATAAATATAAAATCAAGTGTTGAGAGGAAAAGGACATATAGATCACCACATCTATTAAGTTAAAAGGAACAAAGTCTCTCCACTCTTCCTCTGATGCCTCATCATAACATGGGTTCTCAAAAGCAGCAGAAGAAAACAAAGACTAGGCAGATTCAATCAAGATGGAAAGGCTTCCAGTATCTTCAGTCCACCAATTATGCCTAAGTTTGGAGGCATTAACCATTAGTTTAGTCAGAGGGTGATAAATTTTGTCAAACACAGCAAGCCTAAAAGAGGACCTTAGTAAATCCTGGACATGTTACAATCTTCTCTAAGTTTAAGTCTAGGAATAATTTAGAGGTGATTCAGAATTCTAGCCTTTTCCAATTCCTAACTGCCACCTTCTTCATTCTAATTATGTAGATGGTAAAGTCTTCTATCTTCTTAGACTTTAGAGATATGTAATGTATTCTTCCTTAAAGATTTGCCAAACTTATCACTATGCAAAAATGAAGGAAAGTTTAAATATCCCAATTCTTATGACATACTTACCCCTTCAAAGATTACTTTGCACATATCACTTACTTCGATGCACTAAAAACACAGAATTTCCTAAAAGTTTTCTCTCCAGTACAAACTATGACCCCTCTTTGACTTGGCAGGTAAGTTTGAGGATATTTATGACCCAAAAAAAGTAATCTCCCTACAGCCAACCTGGTGCTGAGCCACTCCAGTCTTTGCTAAGGCAGGCCACAGACATGATAGTTAACAGATCAAAAAATGAACCTGTATTTTTAGAATTTCCAGCTTGCTAGTTAATACCTCTGAAGGCTTTGTATTCCTGACAGGGTCTTCAAAAAAACTAGGATTATATCCAGACTGAAGAAGCATCAGAAAAGAATTTTAGAAGATGTCTCCAATGCATCTACAATACAAATTTCAATACTATATTTTATTTCCAAGAATGTGAATCAATACATTTCTATTCATAAGGATTAGCTATATGAGGTTGTTTGTGGAGTTGAAAAGATATTATATACCACAAAGGTGTTAATATGCACATGGTGTGAATATTAAGAATGTCTTATACTATTTTTTTAAAAAAATTGGAACTCTCTATCTCACCCAGGCTAAAAGAAAAGGAATGATTTATGGGTTTGATCCCACTATTGATTAGCACAAGAACTTTGACTACTTATGACCTGAACAGTTTCACCCCTTCTTATGCAATCTCATAATCGTCCTCTACCAGCTCCTGGGAGTCACCATGTTAATGCCAAACTCAAGGCAGACAGCTGATCATCATAGACCATTCCACCTAAGAACTCCCAAACTCAAGGGATTAAACCAATTTCAGCCTTCATGGTAGAGGCAATAAACCACCCAACTAAGTTATTCCATATGTTATCAAATTTTTTAACATAAAATATTTTCCACAAGTACCTTCATGTCACATTTGTCAAATTTATATACCTTGATCAAAGAATATGCAATTCCAATAAATCAACAAGCATTATCAAAAGCCAATTACGTGGCAGGCATTTTTAGGTGTTGGGGTTAGAAGTACAATGAACTTTTTCTGAAAGAGTTTACAATTCCATAAAAGGAAATGAGAACTGTGGATATAGAAAGGGCAAGGTTCAGCAACTGATGGAATGTATGGGATGAGGAAAAATAAAGAGCTAAGGATGGTGCGGTTATAAACCCATGAGACTGGAAGAATGACAGTATCTTAGAAAATAAAGAAATATGGAAGAAAAGAAGGTTCAAGGAGAAAGAAAGCAAACTCAACTTTGGACAAATTCCACGAAGAGGTTTCTAAGACATGAAATAGCCAAAAGGCATTTGGTAATGGTGAGAATAAAGCTCAGAGGAGTGACTAGGAATAATTAAATGTCTAGGAAATAGCTTAAGCTCAACCTATCCAAAACAGAAGCCCTCTTCCCAAGCTCTTCTCTCTCTTACTGCAAGGCCACACAGCTAATCAGGCATCCTCCTCCTGTCCTCAGGACTCCTTTCCATGGCTCACTACCCCATCAGCCCCCAGGCTTTTACTAATGCTTGTCAATTTCCCCTTTGTACCATCTGTCCCCTTAGGGCAGACTCTCATCATCTCATCCCTGAATTTTACTGCAGAAGCCTCCTTGGAGAAGGGAGAAAGGCGGAGAATGCGATTCTCCATTCGGTTACTGAAGTGATTTTTCCCAAAGCTCAGGTCTGATTACCTCATCCCTCTCCCGCCACTCTCCCTCCCCCCCATTCACCCAAGAAACTCCAAGAACAAATAAAAAATGCTTTCTTTGTTCTTCAAAGTCCTTCATAACCTGGCCTCCTTTCTAATATTCTCCCTCCCTGCCACATCCTCTTCAATGCAGTGAGACTGACCTCCTGTTTGTTCCATCAACAAGCCCATCTCTTAGCTCAGGGAATACTCTCCCTCCTCTATTCTACCTACTGACCTCCCTGACCTTCCCAACTAAAATGCCACTTTCTACAGGAAACCTTCCTCAAGCTCTCTAATTCTGCCTTATTTCTATTAATTATTTCCTATTCATCTTCTATATAATTTGCTGGCTGTGTGTGTGTGTGTATTTATTTGCATGTTGTCTCCTCTAGGAGGCTGTAAGCTCCTCAAAGGCAGAGCCTTTGCCATTTTTCTCCTTAGAACTTAGAATAAAGACTGGAACATAATAAATGTAGACTGATTGACATGCTATATGAGCCAGCAAACTAATGGAATCACAGACATTAAACTGAAAGAGACCTGAGAGGTGATTTAATCTAACCCTCTAAAACAAAACAAAAACAAATATACACACACACACATATATATACACATACATATATAGGTATATATATATTTACATATATATATATGCATATATATATATATATATATTAGTTGTTATCAATTTTTTTTTCTTTCCACTATATTCTCTTGATCAGAGTTGCTTTAATTTGCACCTGTTAGAGATTTGAAACATTTTTTTCATGGCTCTTGGGAACTAGAATTTCCTCTTGAATAACACTTGTTCATAATTTTTTGACCATTTATCAATGGGGAATAGCTCTTATTTTTAAAAATTTCAATCAGTTCCTTATGTATCTTAGAAATGAGTCTTTTTCAGCTGGAGAATGACTGAATAAGTTATGGTATATGAATGTCATGGAATATTACTGTTCTGTAAGAAATGACCAGCAGGATTTCATAGAGACCTGGAGAGACTGATGAACTGATGCTGAGTGAAATCAACAGAACCAGGAGATCATTATACACAGCAACAACAATACTATATGATGATCAATTCTGATGGACATGGTTCTCTTCAACAATGAGATGATTCAGGCAAGTTCCAGTTGTTCAGTGATGAAGAAAGGCAGGGAGAGGCCTGTGGGATCTGACTCTGGACCACAACATAGCATTTTTACACTCTCTACTGATGTAAGCTTGCATTATGTTTTCCTTCTCAGGTTCCCCCCACCCCCACCCCCACCCCCCATCCCCCCCTCCCGGTCAGCAAGATAATTGTACAAATATGTATACACATATTCGATCTGTCAAATATTTTAACATAATTAACATGTATTAGACTTCCTGCCATCTTAGGGAGGGGAACCTGTGGGAAAAATGTGTAACAGAATGCTTTGCAAAGGTCAATGTTGAAAAATTACCTATGCATATGTTTTGCAAATAAAAAGCTTTAATAAAAAAAAGAAATGAAACTTTTTATCAGAGAAACACTGCAAAGTTTTGTCTCCAATTACCCACTTCCCTACTCATTTTAGCTAAGCTAGTTTTGTTCTGTAAAAAAATTTTAATTTTACATAATCAAAAGTGTTCATTTTATCTTCTGCTAACCTCATCTGATCATGAAATCTTCCATTTCCATAGATGCAACAGGAAATGTCTTCCTTGCTCCTCTAAACTGTTTATGATGTGACCTTTTATGTTTAACTCACATATCCATTTGTTACTTCTCTTGGCATGATGTGCTAAACTTAATTTCTGTCAGTAGGTTTTCTAATTTCCCCAGCAGTTTTTGTTGATTAGTGAGCCTTTACCCAAGGCTGTGGTGTTCTCTGACTAGATGGGTCTTCATTTCTATACCCTCACACATAGTACAGATATTTAATACTTTCTTGTTGTCTTGTTGACTGGTTGATTAAAACAGTAATACACTCTTTTCAATATGTTGAGTTTGAGATATCTCTGGTCTATTTGGTTTGAAATGTCCAACAGACAGTGACATGGGACCGTGGCTTAAAGGAGAAACTAGAACTGAAAATATAGATCTGTAAGTCACCTATGTAGAGAGAATTAAACCAGTAGGAGCTCGTGAGCTTTGGGAGAAGAAAAGATAGTTCAGGATTGTTCATAAACATCCACAATTAGGGAGCATTATATGGATGAAGAGACAGTAAGGGAGAATGAAGGCTCAAATCAAATAGGAGGAAAATCTGGCCCTAGGAATGAAAATGCCATCTAATCTAAACCGCTCATCTGATAGATGAGGAAACTAAAGCCCCAAAAAGTTGTGACTTGGCCAAAATTACAAAGGCAATAGGCATCAGACCTGGAAAAGATCCACGCTCTCAGATTCCATATCCAGTGCCCGTTCTACTGCCCTGTGCCAACTTCATCACAAAAGTTGTTGTTTTATTGATAAATTGATTTTACCTTGCAGTTGCAGGGGCTGGCCTGCAGTAAGCTGTCGAAGCTGACTGTGGGACAAGGTAAATTTGTTCCCTTGGAACTGCAGGGTCACAGGGGTCTCCGGCTGAGCCACTCGATTCTGTGTCCCTGCTATGGAAGCCAGTTGGGCAATTTTCACAACCTCTCCACCTGTTAAAATGAAATACTTGGTGAAAACCTAAAAATGTTGCACTGATACACAAGAATCACCACAAATCATCAAGTGTAAAAGAAAGACACCACAGGAATTCAGCAGGCAGGCATTGCTTTCTAATACTTTTAGAAAATAATGCTTTTTTTTTAAGAATAAAAATTAAGGATACCAGTAAAAAATATCAAACTTATCTCTGATTAATTTATTTTAACCAAAACTGGCAAAGATTTTAGCTACCTGTTTTGACAACCCATTTTTGAACCAAACTATGAAGGAATGTCTTCACTTTACTCCCCCCAATAAAAACCCAGAAAACACATAATTTTAAACTAATAAGTAAAAAACAGATTTTGCATTTGTTCACATGATATATTTGAAATGTACCAGGAAGCTCGCATATCAACCTATGATCTTCAGAAACTCTCATAATATAAAAATTCACAGTTTCTCAATCTAACTCCATGGAGAAATTTCAGAGTTAAGATGAGAACATTATATCCTGAAGGAGTAGGTAACTATTTCAATGGCATCAACCTGTTCAAAATTTTGGTATGGTATAAATGATACCAATCAAAAAAATATACATATATAAAATTCAAAATGTTAAGTTTCACATTTTCACCAAATTTTCCATTATTTGTTGTATTTTTTGTAAAGCTATGAGATAAAATGTGAAATTGCCCATGTTGTTTAAATGCTTGCTTTGCTTTAAAAGCAAACACAATGAAAACTAATGTGTAATGTGTACAAAGTCTCAGAAGGTAAGTGTACACAGGCTTTAACAGGATATGCTTTTTTTCTTTTTTTTCAATACAATGGTTGATATTCGAGTCTCAATGTTCCTCCCAGGGAAGTCAAGACTAGGCTTATTAGTGGTGCGATATAGAGAACAGTTAGTAAAGAATATTGGCCTAAAGACATCTCAGTGAGAGGAGCAGAAGGAGGAAACTGAAACAGGACTCAGAGAAATTCCCAGCCACTGTTGTCCTTCCTCAGTTCACAAGTCATGACTCAACTTGGACTAACCCAGGATGAAAAATGCCAGGTCTAGACCATTTCTCTTTCAATAAAATCAAGCACCTTCCCTTCAGCCCAAAGGAAGACATGTAAAAAGCTCATTTGTGCAAAGGGGACTCGTCTTGAAAATGTGTAACATGGAGAGGTTTAAGTGACCCTCATTCTTAAGGCAATTAAATGCAGGCAAGCTCATGAGCTGGGACTGGCCCCAAGAGATATGTGAGGGCAACCTGAAAATGGAATTAAGTCTCCCTTTACTTACTAATTCATCTGGTTTCCCTCCATCCAGAGAAGCACCTGCACAATTTGTTACTCAAAAATGCCCATGGTAGAATGAAAAGAAGAAAGTGTGTGTGTGTGTGTGTGTGTGTGTGTGTGTGTGTGTGTGTATGTATGTATGTGTGTGCGCACGCGTGTGTGTGTGTGTGTAAATATTATAACATTTCTAGGCTTCACTCCAAGCTTAAATTTGACAGAACATCCACCTAAAAAAGAAACAATCTTTTTTTTTTTAAAAAAGAAAAAAACCTAAAGCCAATTCACATAATTGGAAAAGAAGTGAAATCTAGATCCATTAATTTTCCTTTAATTAAACTAGTTCTGTTATAATAGTTGAGCCATGGAATTGACACACCAAAACCTTGATTCCTACCCATGTCCCCATACTACTATACCCTAGCACACCAAAGCAGCACAGTGAGCAGCTTGAGGAAAGCATAGAGTTTAATATTTGGGGGATTAGAAGACAGAATAAGAGAAAGGGAAAGATGGTCTTATTTACTGACCTCTTGGGAGAAATCACTCTCCCTTCTATATTATGGCAGGAAATGATGTACTGGCTAGAGGCAGCACATCAGACAAGGGCTCAGGGAAAGAAAAAGTAAGGGACAGTAAAGGCTCGGCAAACATTCTAATGTTCTTAGTACAACTTCTTTGGAGCAAAAAGGTGGGGAAAACCTGGGAAGGGGAGGCCACTTACTAGGCAACCGTGCCTGGGCCTGAGAGGTCAGTACCAGCCTCTGAGGAAGCACACTCTGTTGAATGGTGTGCGAGGGGGCCTGGGGCTGGGGCTGGGTCTGGCCTAGCTGGGAGGCCTGGGCCGAGTTCTGACCCCGCTGTTTCACAGGATTGGCTGTGCTAGTTGCTGTGGTGAAGGTCGCTGCTGGCTGGTGTCTTGGAGCACCGGGAGGAGCCTGAGATGTCTGAAACTGTGCTGCGGCCACTGTAATCAATAAGGTTTGTTTGGGCAAAGCTGTTAGAGGTTCTTAATCAAGGACAATATTTCAAACCGGTATTTTAAAGAAATTAAAAGGAAAAAGAATTATTTTGCATTTTTTTTCTCAAATGACAACTCCTCTCTCTTCCAAGGACAGGCCCAATATAGCCTATGGAATATGAGAGAAATACTATATTTTATTAATTATTACTAATTATTTTTACTTAAGAGCTCATTAACAATTTTAATAGCATATTATCAGAGTTAAGTGGAAAAGTAATACTGAACCAATTCAATCATGCTGTCAACTTAAACAGTGAATACAAACTATTTCCCAAACAGTAAAATACAAACATAAATTTCACTTTCAAGGTTTTTTTTCCCCCAAGAATCTTTGTTTCAAAGGATGACTCATTTTGTAATTTGCACCTCAGGAAAGTTTAATAGAAATAAGACTGAAAAATCTTATGTTTGAATATTAAATTCTAGCCTTTACTTTTTTTGCCATTAAATTCTATGCCTTTTAAAAAACACAATCCATTTATAATTAAAGATATGAAACAAAATTTACAAAATCAAGAATATACGATTTCAGTCATTTTAAAGCCAAAACAAACATTAAGTATGATTTAATATACACAAGCTCAATTTTTCCTACATTTTCCAGCATCATTACTGCTAAAAGGAAAATTCCAGATAAGTGATCAATTTTATCACTTGGCTAAAAGAAATGTTTGCAACAATATATATGGCTTCTCCAGAGTAGTGAGCCATGTGGAGAGCTTCCTTCTTATGTCTGCATGTAATTACAAGGCCTAGGGCAAAACAATTCTTACAAAAACCAATCTTTTAAAAAGTTAGTACTTAATTTGACCCTTAAGAACTTCTGAGAAAAAAAAGAAATGAAAATACCACAGAAATACCTTTTGCATCTTGATTGGCTGAGAATGTGGCAATGGGAGGTCTTCCTCGAACTTGCCCCTGGGAAGTTACTGCGGTGGCAGTAGCTGCTGCTGATACTGTCCGTGAGGAGCTCTGAGTACTTGGGAAAGCTACTGTCCTACCCTCAGGCTTCTGTCCATATTGCACAGGCTGAAACAACCTACATACATATTTACCAAGACAAAATGCAAAGAGCAAATTAGAGTTCATAAACAGAAAATATGCTTTTTCAAACAAATGAGGAAGTTCAAAAAGATCTTATTCACAAAGATTCAAAACATATTTGTTCTTAATCATAAAAAAATCATATATAAAAAATAACTCTTGCTGCTGTGAAGGCTTATTGGTTTTTGGTAATTTTGGTAATGAATCAGTCAATTCAAACATTACTCAATTTCAGATATCAGAGGGGCAATTCCACATATGATTTCAGCAAAACTTCATTAATTTGTGCTCTCTAAATTATAGAGTAATTTTTAAAGATTCTCTTATTATTTTCAAATACATAAACGTTAATAAGAAGAGATCTTACATGTCTGTTTTTATGAAATGATGTGGGAGCAGCTAGGTGGTGCAGTAGATAGAGCACCAGCCCTAAAGTCAGGAGGACCTGAATTCAAATCTAGTCTCAGATGCTTAATGCTTCCTAGCTGTGTGACCCTGGGTAAGTCACTTAACCTCAATTGCCTCAGCAAAAAAAAAAAAAAAATTATGTGACTGATTTATAATTAGCAGCACCAGTTTTTACAAAAGAAATTAAATGTTTCCTTAACAGTGTTCTCTACAGTGTTCTCTACAACCTGACTGTCACTAATAATTTACTTAGAAAAAGAAAACCAGGGGCAGCTAGGTGGCGCAGTGGTTAGAGCACCAGCCCTGAAGTCAGGAGGACCTGAGTTCAAATCTGGTCTCCGACACTTCCTAGCTGTGTGACCCTGGGCAAGTCACTTAACCCCAATTGCCTCAGCAAAAAGCAAAAAAAAAAAGAAAAAGAAAACCTTCCAAAAGATGTTATGAGACAGTTTAAAGATAAAGTTATACTTAGCGCAGGCCAAACAAAGGATTCTAATGTCCAAATTATGAAGTTTACATTACAAAGGTTTTGATGTACTTCAGGAATTTATTTTTTAAAAGGGGTAAAAAAGAGGGGGTTTGCAATGAAATATTTAGTCAGCTGATTACTAATGTGCTAAAAGACTAACAAGTTTAGGATATGCTTAATGCTAAGGCTAAAACTTTTCTAGGTTGACAATTTACTGAGTCTCAGACTGTCAAGTAGAGGGCAAAGGTCATTCCCAATAGTCATAAAGAGTTATACAGAATCTAAGTAAAGAAGGAACTAAGGAAGGAGAAAAAGCTATGCATGGGACCAGAGAAAAAGAAACTAGATCTATGAAGAAGGAAGCAGGTTCAGATCTAACTACCTGTGTGTCAAGACTACAGCAAGGAGGACGGATTTGCCAGGTCATCATTAAAAAAAAATGTACCCTGGTAGCACTGCACAGATACACCCCAGTCATTACCCTGGCATCATGAATTAGGTCTCTGCAAGTCTATGTAAATTGAAAACCAAGTACAGTAGGACCTGCAAGATGATGATATGAGCGACATTGGAGAATAGGAAGGGATTTTGTTAAACAGATCATGAAATTGTTTCAGTTATCCCCAGCTCTTCATGATCCTATCTGGGGTTTTCTTGGCCAAGATATTGGATTACTTTGCCACTGCCTTCTCCAGCTCATTATACAGATGAAGAAACTGAGGCAAACAGAATTAAGTGATTTGCCCAGGGTCACACAGCTCTATGTGTCTAAGAACAAATTTGAACTTAGGTTTTCCTGACTCCAGGCCTGGTGCCCTATTCATTGTATCACCTAGCTGCCTCTACAGATTATGATGCAATAGACTTAATGTCTCCTTTCATCAATGGCATGGTATCCTCAGTACTGAGGATGGAGGATGCCTAACAAAGGCTGATAAAAATTTATTAACCAGGTATGTCACAAATCTAATCAAAAGTTCTTTAAACTAAAAAAGACAGAGAAGGGAAAAGACTGTCTGTTTATATTCCCCCGAGTTATAGCCACAGAGAGTGGCTACAAAGAAAACAGAAGTATGGCAGTAAAAACACACACCAATTCATAGAAGGTTAAATATAAAAAAGACAAAAAGAAAGCCTATGCTCTTTTTTGCCTGTACACAATGCCCAAGTTCAAATGCAACAAACTAAGAGGACCTAAATGAGAGAGAACCTAAGAAATCTAATCTCTTCACTTTAGCAATAAGAAAACTGAAGCACTGAGCCTAAATAACTTACTCAAGGTTATGAGGTTCATTAACACTAGAATACAGGTGTCCTGAGTAAGTCTGGGCTCTTTCCACTCTACCAGTGTCCCTTTATCAGGGAAAACCTATATGCTTCTAAAAGCTGGAAAGATTTGGGCATTAGTCCTTTTACTAAATTTTTTTTTATTATAAATTTATATTTAATACACAACTTACTTGCTGGGCTTAAGTTTCACTGCATTAGGTCTGGCTGGTGGTGGTGATGAACTGAAGATTTCTTCGATAAGTTTTCGAGTTATTTTTTTCTTTGACAACACTTGTGCCTCATAATGAGTGGTTTTATTTTCTAATCCAATTAGATCAAAGATAGAAAGATCTGCTTCCTAATTTAAAAAAAGGAAAAGAAAGAAAAAGAAGCACTTATTTCATGCACCCAGTGACACAAAGAAAATAGTAATGGATACTTATACCCTGCTAGAATCCTCTCTCCTAAACCAGGACTGGGAAACCTTTTTGCTGCCAAGGGCCATTTGGATGTTTAGAAAAAACATTCACCAGCCATGCAAAATTATCAGTTTAGAATTCATGCAGTGAAATCCTTCAACTCATCATCATCACTTGCAATTGCTTTGACAAATAATTCTGGGAGCCTTACACAGTCTACAAACCAGATGATCCCCATCCTTGCCCTAGATTCTCCCTATTCCAATGTATTTAATACTCTGCTACTAAACTCATCTTTTTGTTCTCAGCAATGCCATACCTCCCTGAAAACCATCCAAAAGATCTCTATTTCTCAACAATTCTAGCTAGTTCTTTAAGTCCCTTCCGAACCTCCTTGCCCCTTACCCCATCCTACCACCTACTAAGCACAGTCCAGAGGGGCTGGTCTCCTCAATCTCCCTGCCTTCTCCTAGCTCCCCTCCCACCTCTCCCTTCCCCCCAGAAAACAAGCAACAGCAGCAGGTCCCTGTAATCTTTCCCAGTCATATACTGATTCCCAAAAATGCTGAGACAACAAGAAAAAAGGATATCATTAGAGTCAATACCATATATGATTCACCTGTTACGATATGCCTGTTACCCTAAGCTTTTTAATATTGTCAACCCTCCTCTTTAGATTGGTTATTTTAAATCCCTTATTGACCTCTCTGAAGTTAATAGCAGCAATAGCAGTTCCTTAGGAAACCTAAAGAAAAAATATGTGCTTATTTTATTAAAAAGGAAATTGGTAGTGAGGGGCAAGAAAACAGATGAAAGAAACAGTAACCCCTATCTAAAGCAAACTGGGCAATACCTGAGGCTGGAAAGAAAAAATGAAATGGCCAACGAGAGGAAAGTAAATTTTCTAAGTAGTTCACATAATGGCAAGTAGTTTATGTAGTGAAACTACAATGAAATTACAAGTGAGAAGAACACTAAACATTTTTTCCTTTCACCTGGAATTCTCCACTCCCTTCTCTTCCACCTATTCTATTGTGTTGCCTCTGTTAATCTTATCTGGAAAATTTAAAGTGTGTAACACAGGGTTGAGCATACAACAACCATTCAATAATATAGGTACAATGGTCTGACAGAATGATTTCAGATAATCCCACTCTTAATGCCAGTTTAGCTCAGTCAGTCATTCCCAGGCACAAATTAACAAGTCTACCAGGTATCCACTCCTTAAACACATACCACTTCTACTGTTTTCCATTTATGAATTTACTACTACTCACCTTCCAAAAACCACATTCCAATGCCTTTAAAATCAGAGAAGCAGATCTATATTCGAGTGTTTCCAAAACATAAGAGGAGCCAGGAAGCCTGGGATCTATCAGACCAGGATGATTGCATATCCTCTGAAGTTTCATTAAAATATTCAGGACATTGACAAAATGTCCACTTTTAAGAGCTTCTTGAGTTCTGTTCATTTAAGAAAAAAGTGATAGCTATGTTGTTCAACTTATATATGGATGTTCAAAAGATTATTTACTCTTCTATTTACTAAAGTATATAATTATGTATTATCTTCTCTCCAAAATATGTGAACAACTGCTTAAAGGCATAATTGTCCAATTTGGATTCCTATCAAACCCAAAATTTATCTGTTACAATTTCGAAATCTGAGCTTCATCTTTTTTTTTTTTTTTTTTTTTTTAATAAAAAGTCAGTAAATTGAACAATTGTACATAACTATAGCATTCTAAGAGGAAATATTGAACCTCTGGAGGATTTTATCCCCAGATCAGAAGGCATAAAAGGGGTCAAAGTCATCTCAAAGATCTCTTATAATTCAACTCCCTGCCCTCCTAACCTTCCACGCTACCATTTTACAGAAGAAAAAAACTGAAGTCCAAAAGTGGGGAAGTAAATTTTCCAGTCACTCAGCTAGCAGTAATAAATGACAGAGTTGAATTATCAAAAATCAGTCCTCTGCCTTTGAATGTAATACTCTTCCCCACTACAGCAAGCTGCTTGACTAAGGACATTTAATAGCGTCATTGTATGTTCAATGCCATTTCTTTTTAGGTCACATTCTAACATTTGTAGCATCTCATCTCTCTTTGCAGTGAGTGCTCTTACCTGGGCTGCAGGATAACATCCTCATATAAGGCCTTCTGCCGACTAGAAAGGCGACACTTTAACACATGTTCATATTTCTTCGTAAGCTGCTTGTCAACATCCCTTTTAGTTCTTCTCAAAATAAATGGTTGAGTTACCTGAAAAAAAGATTACACAATTCTGTGTGAGTCTTATTAGAAATGAATACATCCATATTTACTTTGAAGAAAAAATATTTTTTTGAAAATTAGCTGGAAAAAAGTAGTATGACATACTCTGTGCAACCTTATGACCACTTTATGGTAGTAATCTTGGCTCTCTTCATTAGCTGGTTTTACTGGAAAGTTCTGATAAGGTCTAGAAATGCCAGGAATCAAAAAGTGCACCATGGTCCACAATTCCATCAAGGTATTATGCAAAGGTGTGTCTATCAGAAGCAGGCGTAATTGGCTATAAACAAATCAAGAAATAAATACTGTTTGAAACACTACCATATATCAATTTCTTCTGTGCTGAAGATTTTAAGAAAAGAGTAAGCAGCCATCTTTTATGGGAAATGTAAGTGAAGGTCTGCCTGGAAGAAATAAAATGGACAAGATGACCTAGTGAGACTTCTTCTATCCCTGCTACTTTATGATTAGAGCTGAAAGGTAATTATATAGAATTGAAATTTCTTTAAAAGACAACTTTTAAAAATTAGCATGCATTTAATTACACAAAAGTCCAGAATTACTTAGAAGAAAAAAAAAACTTTATTGATGTGTCCAACCTTCGTAGATTGAAAACTGCCTCCCAGTGCTTCTCAGTCATGTTCTTTACTTGCTGCATCTCATCAATGACTAAGTATTTCCACCTCACTTTCATGAAGGAGTGATGGCCTTTAAAGAACTGTTTATAAGAGGTTATGCATATGTTGAAGCTGTTGGGTTCAGTCCATTCCTGTAGTATACAAAATAAATCTTAAACAGTTTGTTCTGATTTCTTTTTTTTTCTTTTCTTTTTTTTTTTTTGGTGAGACAAATACGCCTAATTCCAAAAGCAATTCCTTGTTACAGAATTAAATTAGTCACAACTGCAATCATGTATTTCATTAACAATTTATCCTCATCTATATAGAAAATAGCAATCAATTTATATTTTGCATATAAGTGCTGTTTTCTAATGTAATCATCCCAGGAACTTTCACTAACTCATTAAATAAAGGATTTGCCAATATTATCACATTAGAAACAATTGATTCCTGCTGAATTTTGGAAATAAACTTATCATACAGTGCCACCTGAGCAATAGCAAAAGATGGTTTACAAAGAAATTAAAATGAGATGAAATGTGATAACATTTATGCTTTGTAGAGAAGGTTCATATTTTGGGATGAGAGGGTTCTTATTCTGGGAGTCCACAGATTTCCAAAGGATTCATGAGCAGATTTCAGGAATTTGTCAAATTGGATGGAAAAAAATATTATGTAAAAACATAGGAGATATCAAAAGTTTTAGAGAAGATTTAAGGCTTAAGCTTAAGCTATTATATAGAAAAAATCTTTCTTGTAATTTAGGAATTTTCTTTTTAGAAGGGAAAGTTAATTTTCCAATGCAATTCTGTGATGGACATAGTGGCAGCCTTGAAGGAGGGAAGAAATGACTAAGTCTTGCCTCTGATAAAAATTATCCATTTGTGAGACTTTGGACAAGTCACTTATTCTCTTCATGTTCCAAGCAACTCTCTACAATTTTAAGTTACAGAACTGTTAGCTATTGCTCTGAACTGGTTAAGTGAAGTTCTCCACTAGAAATTCCCGATTACCAGTGTTTAAGATTCCATTAATTTACTTATTATATGTCAGGCAATGCAGACTCAAGGAAAATTCCTAATTATCTCCAAATTGTAAAAAAGCGCTACTCCAAAATTCATTATGCGATTATGTGATACTAAGGGCTGTTCTTACACAAATAATATTACAAGTGGTGGTTGGATTCCTCAGGCTATTCCCAAAAGTCATTTTAATCTATAAATGTTGTTTCATTGACATGAGTTAATATTCTTTGCAGTATATACACAACACTGTACTTCAAATGATTTTCTAAGTGCATCATAATGAACATACAATGATTGCAAACTGTCCACACTTTAGTAATAGGTTTCTATAGCTAAAATGATTCATCTTCTGAGGGCCAACTCTCTGAGAGGTCATAAGATTCTGAACTGAACTAAGATGGTGCTCAGAAAACAAGAGATAATCTTGATAATTTGACAGGACCTGAATTTATGCTCCATTGGCAAAACCTTCTAGAACCTAGTCACTTTCATATTATGATAAGGCATTAATTAAAATAGTACTTTCTGGAGGTTTTAGCATTTTATTGCTAGGAAAATAGTCTTTGATTTCTAATTCCTAATGACTGTCAAGAAAGTAACAACAATTAAAAGAAAATTTCTCATTATCCAGACAGAAACCACATCTCTCCATACACACCTCCCACCTGGGTCATCCTAGAAATCAGGCCATTTGTATATATATTGGAGCTTTGCAAATCAAAATCTCTACTCTCAAAGAGCTTACAATTCAGTAATGATTTCACAGAATTACAATATCTTGGGGCAGCTAAGTGGTGCAGTGGATAGAAGACCAGCCCTGAAGTCAGGAGGACCTGAGTTCAAATTTGGTCTCAGAGATTTAACACTTCTAGCTATGTGACCCTGAGCAAGTCACTTAACCCCAACTGCCTCAGCAAAAAAAAAAAAAAAAAAAAGAATTACATATCTCAGAATTGGAAAGGACTTCAGAGACCATCTCTTCCAACCTTAAACCCAAACAAAACACCCAAAAAGCCAGATGACCTTCTAGCCACTGCCCCTTAAGACGTGCAGAGGAGAAACTTGGTACATTCCAAGACAGCCTCTTTAAAAGATGTCCTTTCATATAGCGCATAAAATATGCTATTAAAAACTATATTCTTGGTCATGTCTTACCTATTTAAATTTTATGCTCTTCTTATGAATGTATTTTAAATTAAAAATTAATAATACCTGTCTCTTTGCTTTAAGTTCTTTATGACTGCCAAAGTATAAAAGGATTTTCAGCCCCGGACACCAGCGTTTCAATTCAAGCTCCCATTTAAGTATGTTGCAACTTCTCACAACCACAAGGTGGGGGCCCCAATTACCTGCAGAAATAAAAAGGATTCTTGGTGTGTCAGAGCTTTAAACATTTTAACTAAAATGCTAAGTAATTAAGATCACAAAGGTCATTAGAGTTGTTACTTTTTAATATTAACCATTAAAAACATTTATCTCATAAATAAGTGTTCTTAGCTATGCATTGTCACAGTTTGAAAACAATCACAAGACCTTGATTGGATGTTAATCAATAATTAATTTGATGTTAACTGATGGTAGATCTGTGGTCACATCAAGATACAGGTATTCTACTTAAAGATAATTGTGACCCATTTCTGCCTACACATCCTATATAACTCTCCCATGTGCCTCTCATCCACAATCTCCCATAATAA
The DNA here is from genome assembly GCA_023553655.1 of Myrmecobius fasciatus. NCBI lineage: Eukaryota > Metazoa > Chordata > Mammalia > Dasyuromorphia > Myrmecobiidae > Myrmecobius > Myrmecobius fasciatus. The sequence goes on along the minus strand of JAJPUD010000011.1, from coordinate 161,379 downwards.
TTACCTACCTATCCCATAGATAACAGTGGCAACTATACTATTTAGTCAAAGGATGTCAAAGTATGTTCTTATAATGGTAGACAAAGAATGGGCAGATAGGGATGGGTTTTAATCTATATACAGCAGGAATATCCACCCTGCTGGGATCCCAGACACACAGGGTACAAAGTTCAATCAGAAGTTTAAAGAGTGAACTAAATCCAAATTTGGAAAAAGGTCTTTAAACATCATAAATAGATCTACCAAGATTATCAATTTATAGTCAAAAAGCATCAATGGAACAAAAAGAAATATCATACCTGGTCTAATTTCTTGAAGTTGTTATTTGCTAAGTTAAATGTTCATATAGTGTGAGTAATTGGTCAATAATTATTTATGAATCATGCACTGTGCTAATTGCTGGTTTAACTGAATAAGTAAGTCCCTCATTCATTTTAAAGCCTATATCCATTTTATCTTCCCTTCAGAGAGGTGAAGGAAAGGAGAATCCTTACTTCTCTAAGTAATGTTTCTCCACCTAACACTAAAAAGCCAAGGAATCTTCTCTGTTTCTCCATCCTAGTAATTGGAAACAGAAAAGATGAAATCAATTGCTTAAAGGGCACTGCTATCTAAAAGATCACAGAGCACATAACTGCCCACTTTCCCTCATCTCTTATATTGGAAAGAAACATGTTATAAAGCAATGAACCATGACTCAGATCACCTAAATTCCTCAAGGTCTACAGCATAAATAAATCACTTTGGCTCTCTGAGCTTTGGTCTACTCAATTTGTAAAATGTAGATAACACATGTACTCTCTACTTCCCAGGACTATTTAAGTGCATTTTTAAAACATAAAGCACAATAATAAATATTTATGATTAGCATCATCACAAAAAAACATCAAGTACAAAAAAAGTATATGATCATGGACTGAGATCTTGAAGAAACCTTAAAGGTCATCAAATTCAACCTCTCATTTTAATAGATGAGTAAACTGAGGCACAGAAAAGTTAAATGACTTGACCAATGATATACAGCTACTAAGGACATAAGGCAAAATCTGAACTCAGTCTTCCTATTACTGTACATACTGCCCTCGGCTTGATTTTAAAATATGTGAGAAATATTATCAACATGAGTATGTTACATAGCTATTTCTGACAGGAAAAAAAATACTGCTGTACTTCAAAAATACTAATTTCTTTTGCTTTGATTAGGAAACATTATTACAAAATATGTACTTGCATTTCACAAGAGCATTTCATGAGAGTTAATGTGCTAACACAGTGGACAGAAAAATGACCTAGAAGAGAGGAAGACCTGGGTTCAAGCCTCACCTCTGACACATCAAAGTGACAAATTGGCATGATGGTTGGCCAATCACTTAACCTCTCAGTTGTCAGACAACTCTCTAAGCCTAAATTGGAAAAAAAAAAAAAAAAAAGGTGCCGATATCTGGGAGCTGAAATCACAAATCCAGTCTCTATCCCTAGCTTTATTACAATTTCAGATTTTGAATTACAGGATATGAAGTTCTTTCAACATTTTAATCAATTAAGGCTGTAAAGTGAAACATTAAATATTGCTTGTTCCAAATGAAGTATAAATAGAAGAAAAATTCATTTTTTGTTCACTGTTCTACCTACTAGGATGATAATAATTAGCAAAAGACTTTACAGTAACATTACAGTTTCTGATGTTTATTGAAGGTTTAATGTTGTATATTATTAGCTCGAGGGTATAGTCAAAATTCACTAACACACACACACACACACACACACACACACACACACACACACACACCCTATTCTTCTTCAAATATGAATAATTAGGGAAAGCCTGAAAGAAAAATCACCAAACCACCCCTCCCAAACAAGGGTACAAGCCTAGAGTAGTATAACAGGATAACAGAATTAGGGCGCAAGAAATTGGAAACTAAGCTAGAAGCCATAAAAGAAAAAACAGCAAGTAGAAAAAGAGGCTAGCTTAAAAACTTATAATAATACATCTGGAACATGTGATGCTATTGACCTTCCAGGTGCCCTGTTCCCCTTGATTTACTAGAATATTTCAATGATATCAGAGGGAAAGAAGGAGGAGCTGGATAGAAGATTCTAAAGTCCCAGAAAAGAGAGCATTTACATTAACACTATATACTTAATATTAGCCAAACTCTGAGTTTACTATTGGATATTAACTGACTAACATAGGATATTAGTCCACTACTGAAAATCATACACACACACACACACAGAGCATATATCGAAAGACATTAAAAACTAAAACTCTTACCTTCATTACAAGCTAGATGTGCAAAAAAGGCAATAATCTGAACAGTCTTGCCAAGCCCAGCATCATCAGCCAAGATGCCATTGAGATTCTTCCTGTAGAGTTTGGCTAACCAATCCAGCCCAATCTTCTGATACTCTCTTAGTGCTCCATACAATAAAGATGGAGTATTAAAATTGATCTGTAGAAATCACATGCAAACTATTAAGGAATGCTACAAACACAAGCATGTGAAACACCACACATATTGCTAGACTTTTATCATGGATTGCCTAGTTTCAAAGAATTGTTTTAGCAGTAAGACATTATACTTTAGGAGAAGGAAAAAGGAATATTTTGAAAACTGTAGGTGATATAAAAATGAAAGAGCTCAAAAAAAAAAGCATACTAAGAAAAATAAGGACGGATACTTTGCAGAAAAGATAAACAGCTTTTAAAAAAGATTATTAAGATATAATTTTTCAAATATAAAGTCATCAGATCCCAGGAAGTTAAAAAAAGGTTATTCTAATAAGAAAAACACATTATGAGTCTTTATGTCCTATTTAAAATAGCAAGTAAAAGTCACTTTGTTATCTATTACAAGATTTTTTTTGGATAAGAAGACAAGAATTTGTTGGGGGAAAAGGCCCACTACCCTCACATGCTATCCATAATCCCTGTTTTTCGCTTCCCAGCTTTTATAAGAACTATAAGCATTACCGAGGTGGTGATCCGAGCACTGCCTTTGGGCAGTACAGCCTCTGCCAGAGCAGCTACTTCGGTAATGTCTCTTGTGTTTGGTTTCATAATATTTGGTCTCTCCACACCTTTACACTGATCAATGATGAGAAGTGAGTCAATGAGAACCATTTCCTTCTGACAAACTCTGTCACTTGTAGAGTCTTCTGTGTCTAGAAAATGCAACAAAGTTCATGAGGCTGCAGCCAGTCATAATTTTATAAATGGACTTCTAACATCCAAAAGAACACAACAGAACAACGTATTGCAAGTAAAGATTTAAAAAAAGACAATTACCTGCCTCAGGCATTCATAAGTAATTGGTAAAAATCACTTAAGATGAGCTCTTCTCAGAGAAATTAAGATCATAAGCTCCCCAAAAAACAGGTTTATCAAACCTGACTATACCAAGAGGTTCCAGGATAGCTCCTTGCAGTTAGTCCCCAATATCCTGAAGAAGTGCACAATATGACTTTTGTACAGCTGTGTAACAAATGACTAAGGGGCTATATAAACTTCTACATTAGAATGAGGGCCCAACCTTCCAAATTAAAGTAACCAAAAGCTTCAGGAACCCCCTACAAATAAACAACATATTTCTTCCATAGTGTACAGAGAGAACAAAGCACTTTTACCACTCAACATAGAACAGACCCTAATTTTCCCTGAAAAACCTGTCTTGTGCTAGATTCTCCAGGGCTACAGGGCCCTAAAAGCCCTTGTCCACAAATGAGATTCCCTTTCTTCTAATCCTTTCTCTCCCTTCACCCATACAGTCCCCACACATTATTGTTAAAACATCAGCCATAACATTTTTGCAAGAGATTAAAATAAACAGTGACTCAAATAGCCATTGTTGGTTTGATATCAACTTGAAAAGTTTCCACTAGACTATGAAGGAATCTGAATTTTACTCTGTCTTTTTAACATTTTTATCAATATTGTGATATGCTCATCAAATTTTAACACAGAGCTAACAAGAATAGCTATCAAATTGAATCCATTAAGATCCAAAAAGAAGGGGGGAAAAAAAACAGACTACAATGAAAGGACAAGTCTGAGATTATATTGAACAGTAATAAATGGATTTGATTTCAAAGAGTCAAGTTCACAAGTGTCAAGAAAACAGAATATCTGAAAAAGACCTGAGAATTCAATGTAAATTAGAAGAATGATGTAAGCACCAAGAAAAGCTTACAAAAATTAAGAAGCATTCTGTCCTCTACCCTGGTCAGATAATATCTAGAAGATGGAGTTCAGTTTTAGGCACCACTTTTTAGGGAAAATAGCAATAGAAGAGCCCTTATTATAAAAAGCAGTTTCAGGGTAGCTAGGTAACACAGTGGACCTGAAGTCAGGAGGATATGAGTTCAAATATGGCCTCAGAAACTGACTTGCTATGTGACCTGGGATAAATTATTTAACCCCAACTGCCTCCGAGAAAAAAAAAAGGAAGAGGAGGAAATGGAAGAAAAAGAGGTAGAGGAAGAGGAAGCAGAAGATTCTAACTGCCAAAGTCAATGTATACTTTTATACATGCGATCCAGTCCACCCTCTTATTCCTATTTAATTATGCATCCAACTTGCTCAACTTACAGTATCTAAAGCAAATGTACTGATACATAAACAAAATGACCAGTTAATTTTTATGACATAAGTGCAACAGACATTTTATCCATTTAGTTTTTTTCTTAATGGACTATCAGATACATCTCTTTTGAATAATCACGGATCTCACTGAGGAGATTCTATCAGGTAACTAAAGACGATATAATCAGCACAGTATCATCTGCAAAGAGGAGCTTTTGGAATGCTTCACACTTATCAGCAGTGACTAAATAGGACTTGAAAAGATTGATGGTGTAAGACTGCTGACTCTTAACAAAGATATATAATTGACTAGAGGCATGTGAAAAGCCATAATATTTTCACCCAAAGTAGATGTCTTAATTTATTTTGCTTAACTATACTTGTTTGCTGTAAGGGAGGACTTCTATTAGGGAAAAAGATAGCAATGAAAAAAAAAAAACCAATAATGTAGGGAAACAAAAGAAATCCAGAAGAGGACAAAAAGGGGTAATTTTATTACTATAACATCAAATGTAATATTCACTTTGTTAAAAATAATCTGTATCTAATGGGAGGAAAGGATCTACTACCAACAAAGCTCCATTCAGCTTTCCATAAAACATCCCCCATAAAAGAGTTGAAAATTTTGGCAGATACATATTTCCCTGTTTTATTTCTCAACTGAAATTACTGATCAAAAGATTCATGAACAGTTATAATGATGGCTACTTACCATACATATAAGATAGTCTTTTGGAGGAAAGACTGTCAACACTGCCTTTGCTCATATGAAAATAAACGCAAAATATTTTGCAAACTTAAAGCACTATATAAACTCAGTTAGTATTACTATTAGGCAACTAGGTGGATCAATGGATAGAGTGCCAGGCTTAGACTCAAGAATCTTCCTGACTCCAAATTATATACTTATTAGTTGTGTGACCCTGAACAAGTCAGTTAACCCTGCTGGCCTCAGTTCTCTCATGTGTAAAATGAGCTGGAGAATGAAATGGCAAACCATGCCAGTAAATGGTCAAGACTAAACCACAAAAACACTATTACCATTATTTGTTCTGAATCAAGTGGTTTGGGGGGGTTTTGTTAGTGATGTTTTTGTTTTTCTTCTGCAATCAATGATAAAACAATTGAGGAAAAACTGCAGTTCTCTCATTTCTGTCCAGAAGCAGACCATCCAGATTTTGATTAATTGCTTTTTTTTCCCTTTTATTTTTTATTCACTGTTACAAAAGATGGTTCTCTGTTCATGCACTTGCATGAGTCTCAATATAAGCTTTTCATCAATTTACTTTCATTTTCCACTGCTTTTCACTGTTTTTAAGGGGATACTGTTTATAATCTTCCACCATTCTATTCTATAATGTTTACATTCAAAACAAGTACTATCTTTGGCTGACCTCTTTCTCTTTCTGACATGACCTGGGGTGCACAGACCAAAGCAATTTCAGATCTCCTTTAGTCTCAAGGTTATGACAATTATTTTACATCAGTTAAATATGTACAGGAAATGGTGATAATTAAGAAACATATTTCTGCTTTTTTTAATGGTCATTTTTCAACAATGACAGTCATTTTTAAAGTCATATATCAATATTGATACTAATTTTTGCTCTAACTAATGATCTTACTATATAGAAACAAATGGTTCCAATGTTCCCATGGATTTACTTACCATCTTCATGCTAATGGTTTTCAAAACTACTGAACTAGCTTAACCTCTCTACTGAGCTCCAATCTTAGATCTTCAAATAATTGCTTTTCAGATTCAAAGCAGACATCTTAAACTCAATATGTCCAAAGCACAACTCATTATTTTTCCCTCAAACCTTTTTCTTATGTAATGAAATTTGGCAAACTATTGATTGTATCAGCTGATGCTAAAAAAAAATCAATTTTTCATAATTTGGATGTCAGAACATGAATTATACTTGAATTAATTATACACAAATTAAAAGAAAGAGATTTTTAAAAATGGATATGAAAACTATTAGGTCACTTTATCAGCCCTGCTGACCATAGGCTATAATATTCTGAAGTACTCTAAGAAATTACAAACTTCAGGCTTGCTTTCATTTAAAAGGGAATTTTACCTGAAATTATTTGACTGTCACTTATGAAAATTGCAAAAATATCGGTTAAATTATTAGGGTCTAATTCCAATAGACTTGTGTTGGAGAGAGCCAACTGCACCCAGAGAGAGGACTATGGGGACAGTGTGGATCACAACATAATATTTTCATTTTTTTATTGTTGTTTGCTTGCTTTTTGTTTTCTTTCTCATTTTTTCCCTTTTTGATCTGATTTTTCTTGTGCAGCATGATAAATATGGAAATATGTATAAAACTGTACATGTTTAACACATACTGAATTACTTACTGTCTAGGGGAAGGGAGGGAGAAAAATGGGAACACAAGGTTTTGCAAGAGTGAAAGTTGAAAAATATTTCTGCATGTATTTTGAAAATAAAAAAAATTATTATTTTATTTAAAATAATTTAAAATATTTATAATAATTTAAAATTATTATTTTAAAAAATTATTAGGGCCTACTTTTGGCATTATTTCAGTTGGAATTTATTTGTGACAATTAGAAATTTATTTTATGGTGCTTTGAGGATTTATTTATGATACTTAAAGACATTTTACACCATCTTAGTTCTGATAAATTCCAATTTATTTTTACTTTAAGGGTTGACTAATTTTCCAACTAATTTACTTCATCAAAGTTTAGTGATTATCTTTTTATATAAGGATAAATTTTAAGTTATTTCTGAGAAAGAAAAATACTTTTAGAAACGAATATTCAAGTAAAAATCTTCTATGTAATTTTCAGGTCTGATAAACTGTCAGTGAATTAATTACAATAACCTGATGAGACTGATAATCAATGTTCCCAGTCCTACTGTGATTAGTGAGACTTCACTGTTTGAGATGAAACCTTTTCTGGAGACCCTGAATATTCTTTTTGAGTCTCAAAATTAGTTTCATTCATTTAACTTTAAATGAACATATGAAGAAAAATGTCAGCAGTTAGCAGCTCAATGGGTGTAACATTTGAGATCTAAGACTAGTGAATATCTGTCCCTGGGAATAACGGTGAGAAAGAGTGGAGGGAAATGAGGAATACCTTGGGAAGACTATGGTTGGATTCTCAATTCATTTTCTCATTCAAGAAATTTGCCCACCTGGCTCCATATGATAGACTACTTATTTATAATGATGTAGACCTTTAAAAATAATATTGATGTGCTAATCTCTCTAAGGCAAGATAAATTGTGATTTTTTTTTTATGATGAACATTTGTTACCAACTGAGATTATAGTCAATATCTGTTATCTAGGATATGTAATTCTTAATAACCAAATCTATCCAAAGCTATGATTATTGAACTTGTGATTATTGAGACTGTATGGGACTGTAATTGATAGTATTCTGAGTCTAACTCCAGATATGATCACCAAGGAGTGTTAAGTCATGATGCATTATGTCAGGACCATATGAGGTTAATACCCACGAATTGCAGGTGAAATTCTAAATAGAAAAGATTGAGAGGATGAATCTTGGTGTGGATTGAGGTAAGATTCTCCTGACTCAATTTCTCCAGAATATTTCCTCTTGAATGGAAAACATCCCATCTGGCTGACTTTAAACCTGGCTCGATGCTATCGGCTATTATATGACTCTGGCCTGGAATTAACATCAAGATAAATATAATAAACATCATCTTTTAGGCTAATACTGAAGTACATCTCACTATAATGAGATGCAATTATAAAATTTGAGTTATTTGGCCTAGAATTTTAGTCCTTTCTATATTCTGAACTACGTAAATAAATATTTAGCCTTGTCATCTTTAACTAGTTATGTTTTTTCATGTAAGATAAGGTCCTTCAATTTCTTGCAATGGTATTGAGATAATTAAGCAAGAATGTAAAAACATGAAACCAGGATAAAATTGTTATTAAGTGAGATTAATTATCATAATTGTCTCAGTTCTGTGTTAACAAAAAAGAATAAACATTAAAATGTTTTATTATAAACAACATATATGTACTATTCTTAAATTATATATTTATATTTATATAATATTGCATTATGTATAATGTGCATTTTGTACACACACACACACACACACACACACACACACTCCTTTCCCAAAATCTTTTGTTACAATTGTAGTTAATATGGCAGCTTTTGAGAGAATTCATTAAAATTCTTAGAAAAAGTGTCCTGTTATTGCTCCTTATTATACTCCTTATCCTAATTCCATCCTCCTAATAAGGGAATGAACAATGCCAAGTATATAAACTAGATTCTAATTTTCACTTTGCGTGAGAACTGGATGAGGATTTAGTTTCCACATAGTTATGAAAACTGAACTGGAAAAATACAGAGAAGTGAAACTTAAATTAGAAAATTGAAATCTAAGAAATGGAAGTCTAGGAGTCAGAACAAGAAATGTAATAGGGATGGGGGTTTTGGATATGAAAAGGAACCTTCTGGATTCCATCTCCTTTTCCGGTTCCTACAGATATTGTCTTTTACTCTAAGAACATAAATTCCTTAAAGGCAGAGGCTGGCTTTCTTTCTTCTTGTTATTTGTATTTCCAGAGTTTGGTTTTAAGTACAGGATGTGAATAAGGATGGAGAATAAGAACAGGAAATACTAGTGAGATGCAAGGAAAGGTAGAGATTCACACTTTTCTATCACCCAATTAATGGGGAATAAGAAGAGAGACTTGAGCTTCAGGATAGGAAATACAAGACTGCCTCAGTGGTTTCCTAAAATGTGTCTACTTGCCTAGACACCCACTCTTGCAAGAATGTAAAATAAAATCCTTCCAGGATTTATCAGTGAAATTCTTGGTAAGATATTTTGTTTCTTAGATACATCAACATGATAACTAGCTAACCTAAAAATGTAAATTCTCTGGTCTAAAAGTTTCGAAATTTGATTTTCTAGTAATAGAGACATAAGGTCTGAAATACCTCCTACTAATTGACCTGGTAATTGGCAAAGGCAATTAAAAATTATGTTAAAACCAATCTATAAGAGATTTTTAGCAGAGAAGGGGATCTCTGCAAGTGACCTGAACTGGAGAAGCCAGTCCTACCCACATCAAAAGACTGCATCAGATAAGAGTCAGCAGAACCAGACAGCTGTATGAGATGAGACTTCTGAGCCTTATGTGAACATTAAAAAAAAAAAAAAAAAAAAAAAAAAAACCTATTTACTTTTTCTCTTTTAAGTAGATCTGTAAGATCTACTTACCAAAGGGGATTGTCCCTTTTGACCTTATCAATGCATCACATGGATTAAACTCTTTCCTTTTCCCCTCATAGTGGTGTCTTTCATAATCCTCATAATTAGAACCTTTGATGAAGCATTTGTCCTATCAGTTGGTGATTCACTGAAATTTTGTATCTCAATAGAATCAAATGGGGGAATAAGAGAAATGATTATTTGTCTTATATTAAAAATTGATTACTGAGATTATTTTTTTTTATTTCCCTCATTCAGAAATAAACCTCAGTAGTGTTACATAGCCAGTGATGTTACCTCCTCCTTTAGACTGTAAAGACCCTGAGAGCAGGAACTGTCTTTTGTCCTTTCTCTGTACCATCAGTGCTTAGCATAGTACTTGACACATAGTAGATGCTTAATAAGTTTCTTAAACTGAATTGATACAGTTGCTTATATCAATTCAATAATAGCTTAACAATTGTGTGACCCTGCACAAGTCACTTAATCTCTGTTTGCTTTAATCTACTGCAAAAGAAAATAGCAAACAACTTCAATATCTTTGCCAAGAAAATCACATGGATAGTCTGGCCTGTGGGTTCCCAGGGTCATGAAGAGTCAGGTATAATGGAACAAAAAAGAGGTGCAATTGATAAGAGTGATGGACCTAGAGTCTGGAAGAAATGAGTTCAAATCTGTCCTAACATAGTTAACATCACGGTGATATAACTCTGGGCCAGTCAATTAACCGCTACCTGACTCAGTTTCTTCATCTGTAAAATACAGGTAATGATGATAATAATAGCAACTCTCTCCTAGGACTATTCTGAGAATAAAATGATATAATATTCATAAAATGCTTTGTATATCTTAAAGCACTCTATAAATGTTAACTATTATTCAACTCAATTACACAAAAGTTAAGCTTCCATTATACACAAGACACCATTACATGCTAGGGACACAAAGACAAAAAAAGTAGTCTTTGCTTTCAAGGGGCTCATATTATACTGAAGGTACCCGAGTGAAATTCAAAGTCAGTGTGCACAGGTGTAAAGGGAGCAGATACAAGCCAAGCTAAGTAGAATGAAGAATGCATGAAAAGTGTCATAGCAACAGATCAATCAGAAAACATTGATTAAGTCCCCACTGTGTGCAGCCACCGTGGTTAGGGCTGAACATATGAAGACCAGCTTCCTCTGCTCTCAAGGTGCTCACACCAAGTTGACTGTGGAAGACTGCGCAGGCCAGGCTATACAATCCATATCAGAGACAGCAGGATGACTCTTAGGCTTTCTGGGCAGACAGGCAGTGACCCAATCAGGTCTTTGTTTCAGGAACATTTACCTGGTAACTGGGAAGTGAATACTAGGTAGAAGAAAAGATATGCAAGAAAGCCCATTAGAAGGGCAACACAATTGTTCAAGCAAGAAATGGTGAAAGCCCACAACCAAAAAGAGAGACTGTCCAGGTAGGAAGAGGAAAGAAACGTTATGTAGAGAGAATTGACATGACTCGGGGATAGAAAAGCTGAGAAGGAAAAAAGGAAGAATAACTCTCAGGTTATGAACATGAACACAAAAAGAGAAACTGGGAGTAAGGAGGAGTTTGGAAGAAATATAAGTGCAAGAAATATAAAGTTTCCTTTTGGACATGTGGAATTTGAGATATAGATGGACTTATAATGGAAAAGTCCAGTAGGTATTTGGTAATGTGGGACTGGATCCAGAAAAGTTTAAAACTATACATGTAGATTTGAGAGTCTACTGCATAGATATCCGTGAAGTCACTGGAGCTGATGAGATTAGCAAGGGAGGCAAATTAGGGAAAGAAGAAAATAGGGTTCAGGACAAAGCACTAGCAACACCTACAATGAGGCAGGAAGAAGATCGGAGTAGAATTGCCATGCAAGGAGGATCCAATTAACATTCTATAACACAAATCTAGCCAAAAATAGGCAGGGTGAAGACACAACTACTCCAGGAGAATACAGATTCATCTAAATAGAAACATAAGAGGTAAAATAATGGGAGTAATTTAGAGTTGGAGATCTGGTATAATGTAACTGAGATTAAGACAAAGTATTAAGGAATTTAAGAATAGCTAATCATCCATAGGATAAAACATAGAAAAGTAAGGAAATCAGATAGACATAAAAGACCAAAAAGAGAAAGAAGGGCATATATCACCTCTGGGCACAGGAAGAAACCAAACTTAGTGACTACTTTGTTATCCTATTTACAGAGAATTTCTGAGACAGTCTTTCTTTTGCCTTTTGTTTTCATTTGGTGATAAACGTCTACAGTGATAGTTTTTTGGGACCACATGTTAATTCAGTGGTCCACTGAATTAGACATTGTTTCTCGCATCCTTTATTCTTTTTTTTTACCATCCCAACACCATCATTATTGAAGTGAAAAGTGAAGTGTACAAGACTGTCTCTAGGGTCTCTGTTTCGTCAGCTAAAGAACACTCCCACCTATAGCATGACCTACTTTTGATAGGCTTCTCCACTCTTGGCTTCCCATAGGAGGTTCAGTCTGTTGCCAACACTGTACTGAAAACATTTCCACCTTGACAGAACTTGTCATAATATATTTAAGAGTCTTAAATCACCCTTCAAACCATAAGGAGGCATCAGAGTGAGATTTATATAGCATGGATAAAGGTAAAATAAATTCACCAATGTTTATAGCAAACGTAGCATAAAATAAATGTAGAATTTTTCTATATCCAATAAAGCAAAAACAATCCTCCAACTACATGTTTAAGAGTTCTTCAGATATGGATAGAAAATGCTTTGGTCTTTAAAAAAAAGGGGGGGGGAGGGTAAAATCAATATGATTAAATATTATTAATACAAAAGTTATCACTAGTGGTTTCTTTTCCATGTTGCTTTGCCACATCAAAAGAAAATAAGGTTCAGTATGATAAACAATGTTCAAGTCAAATCCTCTGCAGATATATATGCTGGTACTTAGGGTCAAATTAAAGCCTACCTTCTTCTTCACTGGTCTCTTCACTCTCAGGCTTAGGTTGTGGCCACTGAAAACTTGGCATAAAGGCACCTTCATATAACTTCACCAGGTCAATTAAGGGCAATTCAGCTGGAAAAAATTGAGAACAAATTGTCAAACTAATTTTTTTTTCCCACGGAGAGCATTTTCACTTAGCACAAAAAAATTATAAGAATTACTCAAATCAATGAGAAGAGCCAACATATTCACAGACAAAATTAGTGGAAAAAGAAAAAAGAAAACAAAAACAAAAAAACACCAAGAAACACTATTATTGTCAACTGAGATCAAATCAGAAAATATTTATAAAGCACTTTGCACAATGCCTTAAACATAGAAAGTACTTAAGAGGCTTGTTCCCTTTCCTTTTCCCCTACTTCTGCAATTAATTTAAGGAGTTAAGCATTTATATACTAAATTTAATTAATTTAGTTGCCTGCTGTCCAGCACTGTAATTACAATAAATACTGAATATGAACCTGGAATAAGAGTAACAATAAAACTGAAATACTAAAACATAAAAGTTTATGTAGAAGTAACATGAAAATGGCTAAAAAATTCTGCATTTATTATATTACAGCTATTTTGTTCACTATTATGTGTTATTGTTGTTGTTCAGTGTTATTTTAGTCATGTAAATCATTCTTTTGTGATTCCATTTGGGGTTTTCTTGGCAGAGATATTAGAGCAGTTTGCCATTTCTTTTTCCAGCTCATTTGGCAGATGAGAAAATTGAGGCAAACAGGATTAAGTGACATACCCAGGATCACACAACTAGTGTAAGTGTCTGAGGCTAAAATTGAAACCAGGAAGACGAATATTCTTGATTCCAAACCCAGTAGTCTATCTACTGTACCAACTAGCTACTCCAATTACTATAGGTACTTGTTTTTAAAATGTTAAATAAATATTTTACAAAAATATTAAAAGATAGCCAATTAAAAATGTATCACTTACATTAATAAAGAATTGTGAACAACCAAAATGAAACTTACAGAGATTTTATTTTTTAAAATAGCTAAGTCCATAAAATCATTCAAGGTTAAATAATACATGATCATCAAATAAAAGTATTATGTAAATATAGGAAAAAGTCAAAAGAAAACATTCTAAATATAAGAAAAAAATACTTCTAGATAGGATTTAAGAGTTAAACTAAGTAAAATTAAGATATGAAATTCTAATATACCTTCTTTGGCTAAATTAGAGAGTTCTGTTTGATGGTCTATATGTCCTTCATTTGCCTCTTGCTCTTCAATTGTCTCCTCTTCATCTTCCACTAAAACAAATAGGAGCAAAAGAAAAAAAATCAGTGTTAAAATGACCACCTCAGTACTCTTTCCAATTATATATAAAAAATGCAATAAAATACTGTTTGGATTGAAGGAAATTTCTAGAGTAAGCATCAAGTTAACTACTCAAAATAAGTTTATTTAAAAAAAAAAAGAAATTTAATTAAATTACAAGAAATTAAAATAAGTACTCTTCCTTTTATACTGTGAAGCAAATACTTATTTTTTTTTTGGCTGAGACAATTGGGGTTAAGTGACTTGCCCAGGGTCACACAGCTAGAAAGCAAATACTTTTAACACAAATATCATTGTCTTTAATTTCCAGATTCAACCTAAGACCCAAGACCAATTCAACTCAGTTCAATATTTATTATGCTTCTATTGTATAAACTATTGTAGGCACCAGGAACACAAAGGCAAAAATGAAACAGTCCCTTCCCCATGTTTATGCATAAGTAAATACAGGCTATGCAAAAAGTGAAAAATAAGAACCCTAACAAAGAGGGAACAAACAAGGGAAGGATTCCTGAAGGAGGTGGCACTTGAGCTGAACTCTATCAAACCAGGAACTACAAAAGGCCTAGTGAGGAGAGAGGACATTTCAGGTCTGCCCAGCAGGCTGCACAGAAAAGGGGTGGGGAATTGTAGGAGGGAGTAAGGCTTAGGGAATATATTTTAGATATACTGATGAAAGAATGTGTTGACTCCTCTGATAGAAAGTTCCCTGAGAGTTCACTGTCTCTTTCTTGTCTCTGCATCTCCAAAACCTACGACAGTACCCTTAATGGATAATTAAAAAATGTTTCTGTGTTGACTGATACCAAGTCTATGATTCTATAGTTTACCCTGAGGAGAAGAGAACCTGACCTCTAAGTCAGGAAGCTCTGGATTCAAGTCCCACTTCAGCCACATGTTGGCTGTGTGGTACCACAGCCGAGTCACTGCTCAGTGCCCCGCAGGCAATTCCTCCAGATTCTCAGTTTCAGTCAGTTGATAAACACTTAAGTGAATCCTAAATGCTGAGCATACTGCTATGCATTGGACACCAAAAAAAGGTAAAAGGTGATTCTTCCTCTTGAGAAATCCGCAATCTAATGGGGAAGTACACAAACAAGTCTTATGCATGATAAATAGAAAATAGCAGAGGGAAGTCCTTCTCTAGAAAGTGGGATTTTAATTGGGACTTCAAAGAAGCCAAGGAGATCAGTCGTCAGAGTAGAGGAGGGCCAGGTTCCAGGCATTGAGGAAACCAGAGAAAATGCCCAGAGCTGAAAACTGGAGGGTCCTGCTGTGGAACAAACAGGAAGCCAATGTCACTGAATGGAAGAGGATGTATGAGGAGACCACATTGTAGGAAGCCCAGGAAGGGGAGAAGGTAGTTGGTCAAATTGTGTTTATATTTGCTCCTGGAGGGAATAGAGAGCCACTGAAGTTTGGGAGGAGAGGAAGGGGTAACATAATCAAATCTAAGTTTTAGCAAAATCACTTTGGGGGTGACGGAGGAGGGATCAGAACAGGAGAGACCTGAGGCAGGCAGACCCACCAAGGGAATACGGGAAGGAAGTTATAGCTACCAGCACCAGAGGGGCAGAGAGAAGGGGCCGTACTGGGTAGATGTTGCCGAGGTGAGAGTGGCAGGCCGCAGCCACCGCCTGGAGTTCAGGAAGTCTGATGGTGTCTTAAGGGTCTTAAGGGCTAGCTCCAGCTCTGGACACGCTTACCTTAAGAGGTTTGCTAGACATCCATTTTGAATGGTCCAAATGGTAGCTGGAGGTGCAAGGTTGGGGCTAGATAAGATCTAAAAATCATCAGCACAGAGACAGTAAATTAAACCCACAGGACCCGCTGAGGAGAGGACAGAATACCAATAATTAGAGGACGTGATCTGGAGGAGGACCCGGCAAAGGAGAGAAAGGAGAGAATAGGGAGACAGAGTGTGTTGAAAACTCAAAGAAGAGGGCATCAGGGAGAAGAGGACAATCAACCAATGTTAAAGGTTACAAGAGGCCAGAGAGCGCGGCCAATGGATCTGGCTACAAAGAGACTACTGGTCACACTGGAGAAAACCGTTTGGGTGGAATGATGGATTGTAATGATCTAAGAGAGTGAGAGGAGAGAAGGTGAAGGCTCCTGCAATAGGCAGCCTTTTCAAGAAGTTTGGCTGCAAAGGGCAGAAGAGATAAAGGGCTGAGAGAATCAAGTGAGTTTTTTTCAGAACGGGGAAAACATGGGCATGTTAGTAAGAATGGGGAGTATAGAAGTGGGGATATCTGCTGGAGGAAAACAGGATGGAATGGAATCACTTTAAAAAGTAGCAGGGTTACAAAGACCCCAGCTTTTGGGATAAGCACTCACTATTGCAAAAACTGCTGGGAAAGGGGCAGCTAGGTGGCGCAGTGGATAAAGCACCAGCCCTGAAGTCAGGAGGACATGGGTTCAAATCTGATCTCAGACACTTAACTTCCCCTAGCTGTGTGACCCTGGGTAAGTCACTTAACCTGGAAGCTAGTATGGAAGAAATTAGGGCTTGACCCACACCTAACACCACATACTAAAATAAGATCTAAATGGGTTCATGATCTAGATACAAAGAGTGATATTATAAGCAAATTAGAGGAACATAGGATAGTTTACCTCTCAGACCTGTGGAGATGGAATAAATTTATGTCCAAAGAAGATTTGGAACTCTTAACTGAACACCAGTTAGATAATTTTGACTATATTAAGTTAAAAAGGTTTTGTACAAACAAAACTAATGCAGACAAGATTAGGAGGGAAGCAACAAATTGGGAAATCATCTTTACATTTAAGGGTTCTGATAAAGGACTCATTTCTAAGATATACAGAGAACCGTCTCATATTTATAAGAATGCAAGTCACTCTCCAATAGATAAATGGCCAAAGGAAATGAACAATTTTCAGCTGATGAAATTAAAACCATTTCTAGTCATATAAAAAGGTGCTCCAAATCACTATTGATCAGAGAAATGCAAATTAAGACAACTGAGGTACCACTACACTCCTGCCAGATTGGCTAAAATGTCAGGAAAAGATAATGACGAATGTTGGAGGGGATGTGGGAAAACTGGGACACTGATACATTGTTGGTGGAACTGTGAATGGATCCAACCATTCTGGAGAGCAATCTGGAGCTATGCTCAAAAAGTTATCAAACTCTGTATATCCTTTTACCCAGCACTGTTTCTATTGGGCTTATATCCCAAAGAGATCTTAAAGGAAGGAAAGGGCCCCACATATGCAAGAATGTTAGTGACAGCTGTTTTTGTTGTGGCTAGAAACTGGAAACTGAATAAATGTCCATCAATTGGAGAGTGGCTGAATAAATTATGGTATATGAATGTTATGGAATATTATTGTTCTGTAAGAAAGGACCAGCAGGATGATTTCAGAGAGGCCTGGAGAGACTTGCATGAACTGATGCTGAGTGAAATGAGCAGAACCAGGAGATCATTATACACAGCAACAACAATACTATATGATGATCAATTCTGATGGATATGGCTCTCTTCAACAAGGAAATGTTTCAAACCAGTCCCAATTGTTCAGTGAAGAAAGCCATATACACCCAGAAAGAGGGATATGAGATGTGGACCATAACATAACATTTTCATGCTCTCTATTGATGTTTACTTGCACTAGGGTTTCCTTTTTCAGATATTTTTTGTTCATATAGATATGATTGTTCTTGCACAGCAAGATAAGCATGGAAATATGTATACATATATTCGACTTGTCAAATATTTTAATATAATTAACATGTAGTAGACTTCCTGCCATCTAGGGGAGGGGTAGGGATTAGGGGGGAAAATTTGTAACGGAAAGCTTTGTAATGGTCAATGTTGAAGAACTACCCATACATATGTTATGCAAATAAAAAGCTTTAAAAAAAAAAAAGTAGCAGGGTTAGGCTGGCTCAGGAAGAAGGCCACTTCATCCCATGAAGAGATGAATCACAAAACAGAGGAGAGATGTGGGACAACAGCTGAGGAAAACACATAGATTGTTGGAGGAAAGGAGAGATGGATATCTGTAAGCAAAAGAAGTGGCTAGTGCACAGAGACTGAAGATAAGTACGGGATGGGAAAAACAAGAGGAGGCAATGAGTTAGAGGCAAAAAGGAGTTGGAAGTAGGAAAGAGAGTAACAGACATAGTCCGCATGTTTTCTTGACTCTCTCCATCTCTGCTTCCATCAGCAGTACCAATGCGAGAGCCAACGCCGCAGATGGTGGGAGTAACTGGAGGCTGAATTGGAGGGAATAGCGATCCAATAAGAGGTCCAAGGACTCAACTGAGAGAAGACAGTACAGACTTCAACCAGGTCACCAAGTCATCAAGGGTAGGGGCAATGACGCAGGACAGAACTTAGTGAGAGGGAACAGAAGTTACAGCTAACAAATCGTAAAAGAAAAATAAGTTTCAGGGCTGCAAAACAGAGGAAAGGTGAAATGGGAACACAAAAATAAAGGATTTTCAGAATTCATGAACATGGAAGTGGCACAGTAGATAAAAGCAAGATCGAAATTATGATCTATGCATGTCAGGGCAGAAGGTGAGAAGCACCAAACACTGAATTCACTGGGAGGTGAGCCTGGAAGTCAGGAGACTACAGCTCCCAGAATTCTGACCATGTGATGAATACCCAAAGGAGGGATGGTGGTAAAGAGAAGTTGTAACAAAGGGGAAAAAGGGGGGTAGTAGTCCCAGTCTGGACTAGAACAAAAAGATGGACAGAACAAGAAAGGAAAAGATTTAAGAAGAAAGTTTGCTAGCTATTAATATGAACACAGTGGAAAGAGGGGGATGTTGAAGAAGCTGAAGTCAGAGGCATGGTAGAGTTCCTCAGTAAAGGACCAAGAACAGGGCTTAAACCATTTAGAAGGAGTGGGATAAGGAGAGAATGAGGGGTTGGAAATGTTTTAATATAAAATATTTAACATACTTAGAGGTAGCTGGCAGCACAGCTACCTTATTCCATGAATGGAATGTGGAAGTCTTGAGTTCAAATCCAGTCTCAAATACTTACTATCTATGTAAGATGTGACCTTGGGCAAGCCATTTAACCTCTGCTTCAGGTTTTTTTTTTTTTTTTAATTATAAAATGGAAATAAATAATAGCAGGAATAATTCTCACAATATTGTTGTGAAATCATATGATATATCTGTAAAATATGTTTAGCTCATGGTAGTGCCTGGCACTTGGGTAGGCACCATATGTTTATTCTTTCCCTACTTATATATAAAATTTATGTAGTTATGTACATGTGATTGAGGCAGGCCCAAATTTTTTTCCCAAATGAGTTTAAAATAATAAAATCAAAATTCAAATTTAACTTCCTTCTCTTCCAAAAGAAAATTTTATATATATGTATAACCTAACTGTGGAATATGACAATGAATACCATTCTACTGCTAAGACACAACAAATATGAAGAGTTCAGGGAAACTTGGGAGGTCTTGCATGAAACTCTACACAATGACAGGAGTGGAACCAGAAGAACAATTTACAAAATGACAGCATGAATGTAATAGAAAACATATGAACTCAGGATCAATGGAATGACTCACTGTGGCATTAATGCTATGATGGGAAAGGCCTTCCTGCCAGTAGCAGGGACATGACTGATAGAGTCTAAATGGGAACTGGGCCAGCGTCAAACCCGGAAAACGTAGAGATTGGGTTACAGTAACTGAATTTCTTTTTTTTCAAAGGAATGTTCATTGAAGAGTCACTAAGAAGTGAGAGTAATGTAAAAGGATATAAATAAGACATTTTACTTTTTTAAAATTGTGGTCAATGTATCATATCAATTTTGTTTTGTTATTGATGCAAATTATTTTGGGCAGACTACAGGAAAGTGATTGTGATAGTAAAAATTTCTTAATGTAACCACAAATAATTAAAGTACACATCAGATTTAATTCTCTTGGGCAGTAATATTTAATGAAAGCCTTATGGACAGACAATAAATAAGATGTCCCAAAAGTCTTAGGGCAACTTTAAGCTATTAAAAACTTAACTTTTGGAACACTGTAGTTGACATCTTTTGAAGAAAAAAAAAAGAATACAAACCTTCATCATCAGTTAGGGATGTACTAACTTTTATTTTTCTTCCATATATTCCAGAGTCCTAAACAGTAAAGAAAAATGTCACAAACACTAGGTATATAAATACAGAACATAATATTCGTTGTTCAGAATTTAGCATTTGGAGACTTTGATCATTTTTCCAAACATCTTCACTTATAAAAACTTGTATAGCAAAAAAATTATTATACCATGTATCGATTTAACATTTCTATTCAACACAGTTTATTCACAATTTCCTGTGTCCCAGTTTTCACTTCCAAAGTTCTCAAGTTAGCAACCATGAAAGCCCAAAGCTATCATATTAAAATCTCAGGTTTAATCAAGTTGGATGTTTATAAAAATTTGCTGAAACAACATAATCTACACATATACAGTTAAAAGTGTAAAGGCAAAACATGACTTTATTAGAATAAGTATTAATCACACTGATCTTGCTTTCTTATTTGGAAGGAGTTGTTTTGCCATTTTTTTTTTTAATACAAATAAATCAGTTCTAAACTCACCATAAAATGCTCTGGGAAAGCATGAAGACCCTTAGACCTTGAATCTTTTCCTGAATACAAAGCAATATATTAGATTTTTAATAACAGATATTTAAGACAACACATTAAACAGTAATTAAGGATGATACTAACCATGTAACATTCAGAACCTCTCAACAGGGCTATCCTCACTCTTAATAACCCCTTTCTAGATATGAAAAAGAGTAAGCATAGATATTTCTTACCCAATCCATTCTAGTGACCAAAGACAAAAAACAATCCAAAGTATGGACATTAGGTCTCTTAAGACATCTCTTATAATCTTTCAATCTATGTAAAGTTTAAAAATACACATTCAGAGTGAGAGTTGGATAAAGGAAAGCAGGAAGGAGCAAAGAGATCTCCTCAAAAGCCATAACTCCTTCAAAGAGATCTAGAAAATGTACCAAGATAAATCCTCACTGGAGAAATTCAAGATGTCACAGTGATTCCTTTTTCCAAACCAGGTCAACATAATGACATAGACAAAGAGGTCTGTACTCCAGAAATCAGATCTAGAGGAGCAATCACACATCATACAACAAAACAAAGTTTGTTCCCTGTCCTACCACAGAACAAACACAAAAGGAACGGGTGTCAACTAGCAACCCTGTCTTCCACCTCCCAATTCTGGGTCACAAATCCAGGTGGACTGAGGGATATTTGGGTTCTAGGGTAAAAAGAGCCCCTAGTCCCGCTGTATGCAGAGCAAGGAGGAAGTTCAGAAGCAAGCAGCACCTGTGTGGCTTATATACCAGGAGCAAAGTGGGGTCTCAGAATCTCAGTTCCACTATGTATTCAAATCTAAAGCCTGCAGAGAAATAACCATGGTAAGAATCCCAGAGACACGAATACATTGTTGGTGGAACTGTGAACAAATCCAACCATTCTGGAGAGCAATTTGAAACTATGCTCAAAAAATTATCAAACTGTGCATACCCTTTGACCTAGCAGTGTTTCTACTGGGCTTATATCCCAAAGAGATTTTAGAGAAAGGGACCCACATGTGAAAAAAGGTTTGTGACAGCCCTTTTTGTAGTGTCAAGAAACTGAAAACTGAATGGATGCCCATCAATTAGAGAATGGCTGAATAAATTATGGTATATGAATGTTATGGAATATTATTGTTCTGTAAGAAACGACCAGCAGGATGATTTCAGAGAGGCCTGTTATATGAACTGATGCTAAGTGAAATAAGCAGAACCAGATCATTATACACAACAAGATTATATGATGATCAAGTCTGATGGATGTGGCTCTCTTTAACAATGAGATGATTCAAACCAGTTCCAATTGTTCAATGATGATGAAAGCCATCTACACCCAGAGAAGACTGTGGGAATTGACTGTATTTTTGACTAGCATTTTCACTTTTTGTTATTTGCTTGCATTTTACTTTGCTTCTTTTTTTTCTTGTGCTGCACAATAACTGTATAAATATGTATACATATATTGGATTTAACATATACTTCTACCATATTTAACATATATTGAACTACTTGCCATCTATAGGAGGGCATGGGAGAAGGGGGGAAATTGGAACACAGGGTTTTACAAGGGCTAATGTTGAAGAATTGTCCACTGTTATGAAAAATAAAAAGCTTCAATTTAAAAAAAGAGAGAGAGAGAATTCCAGACCAAAAGAGAACCTACACAGTTCTGCACCAACAGAGTCTTCTAGCTGACTACTGCAGACCCAAACCCAGGTCATGAACTTACAGTGCTGAGGGGAGGGAAGGAAGGAAGAAGGGACAGGGGAGGACAGTAATCAGATTTAATCTTTGAGACCACTTTGAGAACACTTAAAAAGTTGCAGGTGCCCAGCTTGAGCTGTTCCAGAGAAGATGGAACAATGAAAGAGTCAATACTTCAAGAAAGCAGTAAGAGGAAAAACCCAGACCAGCCCTCCAAGAATGCACAGAACCTAGCCCTAATATCAAGTCTTGAAGTCGGGAAGTAGACAGAAAAAAAGAGCAAACAAAAACATAACATCATCATGAGAAACTATTATGGTTACAGGAACACTCAAGATACAAATGCAGAAGAAGACAATGATTCTAGAATATCTACAAGTGAAGCCTCAGAGAAAAACCAAAAGATACAAATTCAACTAGAATTCCTAGAAAAGAATCAAGAGTTTTTAAAAGAATTTTTAAAATATATTTTTGTCAGTAAATGAAAGTACAAAAGGAAAACTTGGAAAAGAAATCAAGAGCTACAGAAGAAAGAATTCAAAAAGAAAATTAATATCTCAGTCCAACAGGTACAAAACCCTAATGAAGCAATCAACTTTCTGAAAATCAGAATGGACCAAACAAGTCAATGAGACAAGAAATATTAAAATGAAATCAAAAGATCAAAAAATAGAAGAAAAAAATTATCTCAGAGCAAAAACAATGCATCTAGAAAACAGATTTTCTATCTAATGCAAAAAGAAAAAATTTAAGAATCGCTGTGTTAGACCCTGGATAGCAAACCATACCACATTCCCTCTCCCCTTTTTCATTTGTGCAATTAGACTTGAAAAAATTAAGATTACCTACCATTGCAACACAATGAAGGATAGAAAAGAAAAATAGTATCCAAGGTGCTTGCCTCTCTGACTTCATTCATGTCCAAAAACTACCCTGAGAATAGAATTATTGTCAAGGACAATCTTGTGTCCTGCAGTTATGCCCTTGTTATAGCCCCTATCTATCCAAGAATGGTCCTCCTTCCCTGTCTGACAAAGCCTGAGCCACAATCTCCAAGCTGTACATACCAAGTTAACTCCTCTCACCTTGCCCTCTCTTTGAAATAAAGATATCAACAGCTGCGAGACTAATTACACTCTTGCTTCTGTATTCTGCTTGCTAAAAAACCTTATGTAAACTATGTACCACGGATGCTCTGGACCAAATGCTTTGGAAGTATATTCCCATTTTGGTCAGCTAGCTTAAACTCTCCACATTAAAGATTAAAAAAAATCTCTTCTTGTCTCAGTTTCTCTGGCATTACAACTGGACTACATAAACTCTAGGAACAACAAAAAATGTCGAGGCATCATATTTCAAAAGATTTTGAAAGAAAACTTTCTCAGAAACATCTTTTCTTAGAACAATGGAGCAAAGCAGAAACAGAAAGAATAAATTAATCAGCTCCCAAATGAAAGCCCAAAATGAACACTCTTAGGAACATCATAGTCAGAAATCCAGTGACTATCAAAGAAAAAATACTGAAAGAAGCTGAAGAGAAAGAATTATCAAGAAATACCAAGGGCAATTAGGTGGCACTGTAGATAAAAGCACTGGCCATAGAATCAGGAAGACCTGGAATCTTCAAATCCAGCTTCAGACACTTGTGTGACCTGGGGCAATTCACTTAACTCTGACCATAAAGATAGAGGGGGAAAAGAACTTAAATGAAAAAGATGGCTTCCAAGTATTCCTGATGAAGAAATAGGAGCTGTGTAGAAACTGAAATTCAAAAAAAGGAGTTAAGAGAAACATTAAAAAGGTAAACCTGAATGAACAATCATAAGGGGCTAAATAAGGATAAACTGCTTAAATTCAAACATAAAGAGATGGTACATGTGTCCTTTCTGAATCCTATCTTTATCAAGGATCACTGAAGGGGTGTAATTAGATAAGGCCTGGGAGTAGTTTTATGACAGGGAAGAAGAAGGGAATATGAGAGAAGGTGAGAGACAGGGAAACAATTATTTCACATAATCAGGGTATCCAAGCAGACATCTGTACAATGAAAAGAAGGAGTAAAGGAGAAGCTAACATTTGAAGCTCAATCTGATCTGAATTAGTTAAAGGAAGAATACACGCACACACATACACATTTAGAATTGAGTTCAAAAATGCATTTTATTCAACAGGAAAACAGGAAAGGAGGAAAAGGAGGAAAGAGAAATTAAAAGGATGCAGATTAGGGGAAGGATTAGCCCAAAGTAAAATAAGTGCCACTTATGGCCCCAAAATAAGCCCACCCCTCCCAAAAAAAGTAAAAATGTACAAAAATATGTATAGCTCTGTTTAAGGCAGCAAAGAATGGAAATATGAAGGGATGCCCATTAACTGGGGAATGGCTAAACAAGTCGTCATATATAAATGGGATGGAATATACTACCATGCTATAAGAAATGATAAAGAAGATGGTTTTCAATTAAGTTGGGAAGACTTTTATGAATTGAACACTGAAAAGAACCAAAAGGACAATTTGTACAATGCCAACAATAGAATAAAAACAACCAAGTTCAAAAAAAATGGGAATTCTGATCAGTGCAATGATCAATCATAACTGCAAAAAACTAATTTTAAAACATGCTATCTGCCTTAAAATGAGAGATGAAGTACTTAAAAAAAGGCAGAATAAAGATAATTTTTTTCAAAATGACCAATGCAAAAATGTGTTTAGCTTGACTATAAACATTTATAATAGGCATTTTGTTTTGATTTCATTCTCAGTGGGGGTGGGGTAAATTGGAGCAGGAGAGTAAGAATGCAGGTCTTTTGATTCCAATAGATTTGGGATAAAAAAATGCCATCCTCATCCAGAGAGAGAATTATGGAGACTGAATGTGGATCCAAGCACAGAAGATTCATTTTTTTTGTTGTTTGTCTGTTGTTTGCTTTTTCTTTATTGTGTTTTTTTTTCCTTTTTGATATGATTTTTCTAGCACAACATGTCAAATACGGAAATACATTAATAAGGACTGCACATGTTTAACCTATATTAGACTGCTTGACGTCTTGTGAAAGGGAGAAGTAATAGAGGGAGGGAGAAAAATTTAGAACACAAAGTCTTAGAAAAATTAATGCTAAAAATTAAAATACTACTAAGAAAAAAAATGTCACTCTTTGCAGATTAAATATATATATATGCATATATATATATACAAATTTTAAAATAAAAAATAAGCAATATATGCCTAAATATCCTAAAAGGAGCTAGTCAGACTTCTGCCTCACCTAGAACATATATGAGTTTCCTAGCACTTTAAGGTCAGGTTGCTTTCTTATCCATTTTCCCAGCTCTACAAACCTAAACCAAACTCCATGGATGTGGGGTTTTTCTAATACCAGTGCACGGCAGGCTTTATAAACT
Source organism: Myrmecobius fasciatus (assembly GCA_023553655.1). NCBI lineage: Eukaryota > Metazoa > Chordata > Mammalia > Dasyuromorphia > Myrmecobiidae > Myrmecobius > Myrmecobius fasciatus. Next base: position 135,522 of record JAJPUD010000011.1, on the reverse strand, counting down.
AAGCTAAAGAATCTGAATGAGTCTAGCTCTAAATGTATATATCAAACCTCTCAAAAGGGCAGAATCTGAAGAAAGAATATGGCAACTTCTTCATTTATCCTGCTTTAACACTCAGCTCAGGATGGAGTTCACTCATAAGATCTCAGTTGTTTCCCTGGGCTTTAGTCCCACATCACCAACTGCCTATTGAATATTTCAAACTGGATACATTATATACATCTTAAACTCCCCCCCAAAAGATATTCTCTTCCACAGCAGACACTTAATAAATTCTTATCAATCCAGTGATCGAATGAGTTCCCAAGGTTCACAAGGAGATAAAATCTGCTCCCTAATGAACTAAGTCATCTTCAGCAATCAATACTATGAAAAAGATTTAGAAGAACACATTCAGGGCAGCTAGGTGGCACAGTGGTTAGAGCACCAGCCCTGAAGTCAGGAGGACCTGAGTTCAAATCTGGTCTCAGACACTTTCTAGCTGTGTGACCCTGGGCAAGTCACTTAACCCCAATTGCCTCAGCAAAAAGCAAAAAAAAAAAAAAAAAAAAAGAACACATTCATAGACTTCAACATTAAAAGGGGAAGTAAAAAAACTACTTCAATAAAAAGTAAATGGCAATTAATCACAAAGAATCATAAAACTATCAATACCACAGAACTGTAATATGATAATGCATTAAAACTGCACAAATACAGATTAAATGAGACAGACCAGGATGTGGAGATCCAATTAGAATTAAAGAATAATTTTTAAAACTTCTGCTTTAAGTGAACTTACATGTGAAACTTATTTTATTTTTAAAGAGTAAGTCCCTAACTTTCCTTAATAATTAACAAGTTGTATTCAAAAGAACAATAAAATGGTTTTTATAGTAACTACAAAACATATTTGGGTTTTACTTTTAAGTAAGCAAAACATTTCTAATCCCCATCAGTAAATACATCTTCACAGGGCAATAAACTGGAGCCTATCATACAAATAATTAGTACACATTTACAAATGCCCCCAATTTGATTATTGGGATAATAAAGTAACTCTCTAGCTGTGACTCCCTTTCTCCTGATCCAGGCTCTCAACTTCAAGTAAAGCTATGCCTCAGCACCCTTGGTTGGTTATTCCAAATTCTGAATAACTGGAATGTAAATTAAAGAAATTCACTAATAGCATTTGCACTGTATATGCTAACTTTGCAACTCCTGAAACAAAGAATTTTGGTTTCTATTACACAAAAAATTAAAAACAAAAAAGGATCAAAAAACACTATACCTCTCTTCGATGGTTTCTGTAAATTTAAGGCTTTCTTCCTTTTCTCCTCTAATTCAACTTGCAGTTTTATTTCTACAACCTAAAACAATGAATAGTCAAATAAAAGGACAAAGTGCTAAGATCTTCAACTACAAACAAGAATATGTAGAACAAAACATAGGAAAAACTTTAATAAACACAAAAATGATATCCCAAGTATAGGCTTCTTTTTTTTTTAAAATAATCAAACAGAATTTCTTAATAAGGCATTTATTCATTTGTTTGAATTTAATTCTCTACTTAAGTTGTTATTTTAATTTTACTGGGAAAAAAGAGGAAAGAGTGAGGAAAACAACAGTAATGAAATTCAACTCAACAAACATTTTAAGTACCAACTGTGTGAAAAGGCAGAGACAAAAAATGAAAAGGATATTTTTATACAGACAGATTAATGCTAAATAATATCTGGACTTTCTTGGTGTCCCTCAAAGGAACAACAATTTATATTTATGAAGCTTCCTGGAATTTACAGTCTTGCTTCATTATAGTTATGGGGCATTTTCTTTTCATGAACAGAGGCTAATACCTATGGTCATCTAGCTAGGAAATAATGAACTAGGATCATCTTTTTCCAGGTTCTCTAAGATCCAGTCTAGTATTCCTCCTACATCTCCAAAAATAAGTATTATTTCCTAAAAGGATCCTGAGTCTCCTCTTTGAATGCAAACATCACTATTCCAAAATTAAAGAAGTCAATATGAAGAAAAAAGCAAAAGAAATGTTTAACTCCATCAAATGAAACATCTTTTAAAAAAAAAAAAAAGGAGAAAAGATTTAAGCACCCTTATTTATTTACATTATTGAGTAATCCAAGATGATGATTTATTGACCTTGGCAAGAAAATTATCTCTAAACATTTTAAAAGAAAATTCTATTTAAGTGCAAAAGTTATATAAATTCCTTACAGAGAAATAAAAATTTACACTTGCAGGTCAATATTACCTGTTCAATATTTGACCAGAAATATTCTATTTCTCTAGCAGTTGAAGCAGCTATACGTCTTAATCGATTCTGTTCCTCTTTTTTTCCTCTTTCTTCATGAAGTTTCTTTTCTTCATGATAACGCGCTGCAGTTCTGACAAGCTATTAAGTGAAAATATTCAAATTTTTAACTTTGCAATGTCTGACACTGGAAGAAAAAATACCAAAAGACAAACACACATGCATACTTTTGACACTGGTAACTGGATAATTAAATTTTAAAAACCAGATGCTGAAACACATTTGGTTGAAATGTTAAATAATCTAAATTGTCTATCCAAATTATCCCCTTTTATAATTGTTCAATTTGGGGCAGCTAGGTGATGCAGTGGATAGAGCACCACCCCTGAAGTCAGGAGGACCTGGGTTCAAATCTGATCTCAGACACTTAACACTTCTTAGCTGTGTGACCCTGGGCAAGTCACTGAACCCTAAATGCAAAAAAGAAAAAAAAATAAGGCTATAATTATTCAATTCACAGCTATAAAGAGCAAAATCTAGTTTCCTCTATGTAAATATACAATGTATAAAATGGATAGACTTCTAGAAATCTCCTTCCTATCAGGGGCTACATAAAGTTATAGCCATAGGAAATCTACTTTGTTCCTTTCTACTCTTCTTCAGATTTTCTTCTTCTCCCCAAACCTAGTGTCTCCTTAAATACAGAAAATGGCAGAATGGGCAATAATAAAGTGAGGAGGGAAAGTAAAAAAGGAAGAGCAGTAAACCCTACAGTAGCAACCACACTCACTTCAGTTAGTGGGTTCCTAGCTTCTATCTCGTCTCCCTCCCCTCTTTATCTGCTGAACCCAACCTCCCCCAGGAGACCCTGTCTTGATTCTCATCCAAAAGTTTCCTGACCAGGGAAAGGGACCCACATGTGCAAAAATGTTTGTGGCAGCCCTTTTTGTAGTGGCAAAAAACTGGAAACTGAAAGGATGCCCATCAATTGGAGAATGGCTGAATAAACTATGGTATATGAATGTCATGGAATATTATTGTTCTGTAAGAAATGACCAGCAGGATGATTTCAGAGAGGCCTGGAGAGACTTGCATGAACTGATACTGAGTGAAATCAGCAGAACCAGGAGAACATTATACACAGCAACAAGACTTATATTATGATCAATTCTAATGGACATGGTTCTCTTCAACAATGATGTGACTCAAACCAGTTCCTATTGTTCAGCAATGAAGATAGTCATATACATCCAGAGAGAGGCCTGAGGGAACTGAGTGTGGACCACAACACAGCATTTTAACGCTTTCTATGAATATTTCATTGCATTTTGTTTTTCTTCTTAGGTTGTTTTTTTTTTTCCTCTCTTTCTAGATCTGATGTTTCTTGTGCAGTAAGATAACTGTATAGATATGTATACATATATTGGATTTGTCATATAATTTAACATATTTAGCATGTATTAGATTACCTGTCATCTAGGGATGGGGGTGGAGGGGAAGGAGGGGAAAAGCTTGGAACAAAAAAAAAAAGTTTTGCAAAGGTCAATGTAGAAAAATCACTCATGTTCTCTAAATAAAAAGCTTTTATTAAAAAAAAAAAAAAGTTTCCTGACCCCCAAGTCCGCATACCTTCTATAGCCTTTCTTTGAACCCAACTCCTTTTTGAAACTTTCAAGGGCAGTCCAGTCATGCTTTTGTATCTCCAATAGGTTCAAATTCTGCTCCCTGGACTATAGTGGGATAAGGAATTTCTGACATCCTAGCTTGGCACTAGTGACAAAATTTCCCATAGAATAATGTCTATTACTACAGTCAAGAATTATGGATTAAATGAGCTTTTGTGAACTGCTCTGAGAAACTAATCATCACATGTAACATTGTTTATATTAAAAAATATATTCCAAATACCAATTCTGAGAAATCACAAATTAAATTTTCCAACACAGTCCATCAGTAAAATATGGACTACCTATGTTACAAACCTTCTTTGCAGCTGCCATTTTCCATCTCCTCTCTTGTGCAAAGTCTGTTGCCATCCACTGCATTTCTTCTAAGAGATAATCCCAGTGAGATTTTGGTCGTGGGGCCTCTTGAAGTTTTGGCAACCGTCTGAGAGACCACAGACCTTCCTTTCTCAATTCTGATATTCTTTGATGGATTTGGGTTTCCTAGAAAAATCAGGTCAATAAGTTGTATGCAATATCTATTGAGCACAGACCAGAACTATTCAGATTCAAAAGTAATAGAAGACATGGCTTCATTATAATTCTCATGGGGAGGATGAAAAGGGAGCAGAGTGAACTAGGACTTCTAGGCATGTAAACAACCAAAACACTAGCTGGTATATAATCAAATATGTCAAATTGTTCAGTATGGATCAAGTGCCACAGGAGTTCATAGAACATTAATAAACATTGACATTAATATGAGTTAGAATAGTCAAGAGAAACTCCTCCTCCTAATTCTTTAATACCAGAGTTTCCCAAAAGAGGTGGCCTATCTCTATTCTCTCTGCACCTCACAACATAAAAGACCTCATATATTCTCATGCAATTCCTGTATTTTCAACTATTACCTCTAGATAAATAATTCAGATTTAATCTCCAACTGCCTAAGGGACATCTCAACAGAAATGTTGATCCATGAAATGTTGATTCTAATGTTTAAAAATTAGCTCATCAGTTTAACAGAAACAGTAATGTCAGAAGTAGGAACATTAATTTTAGGAAAGAATAATGAGCTCATTCAGTTTCCTCTCCCTCACTTCTAAAGTCCAGCTAACCTACTAACTTTTGTGAATTCAACCTCACTAATAACTCTCATGTCACTCAAATCCCTCAATTCAATTAAATTCAAGAAATATTTATTAAGAAACTATTAGGGATGACACACTGTGCTGACTACTAGGGATAAAAGTTAAGTAAGACAAAACTTGTCCTCAAACAAGCTTACAACCTCATAGAAGGAAAAAAGGATCACAAAATCTTTGAATTGAAAGGGAGTGTCAACTAGTCCAACACATTACTTGAACAGGAAGTCCTTCTACTTATAGTCCCAAACAAGGCATCCTTCCGTGTCTTCTTGAAGGTTTCCAATGAGCAGGAAGCCACTACCAACTTAAAGCAGGCAGTCCATCACACTTTCAGAAAGCCTTAGTTCTTATAAAATTACATCAATCTTAGGGGCAACTGGGTGGCGCAGGTGGATAGAGCATCAGCCCTGAAGTCAGGAGGACCTGAGTACAAATCTGGTCTCAGACACTTAACATTCCCTAGCTGTGTGACCCTGGGCAAGTCCCTTAACCCCAATTGCCTCAGCAAAAAGCAAAAAAAAAAAAAAAAAAAAATTTACATCAATCTTAAAACATCTCATAGAAACTTCCACTTAGTAGAACTGATCCTAGCTCTGCATGCTAGGGCCAAGCCAAACAAATCCAGTCCTTCTCCACTGACAATTACTGTCACCCCAGGCTAGCTTTTCTACATGGTAATATAGTCGATTTTTTTTAAAGCCCACCATGTGATACTTTCCAGTCCTTTCATTCTTATGGGATTCCCTTTTGTTGGTCACATTCCAGTGTGTTTATACCTAAGTGTAGTGCCCAGTTAGGAGCAAAGTTTGATCTTTCCTGATGCAATCTAAGAGAGCATGAGGTTATTTGCAGTAATCCCAATAGAGATCATACTAAACATGCCAACAACTAAATATCCTAGCTCTTCTTCACAAAAAAATGCTGCCATGCTATCTCTCTTCTAATCTGCATTTGTGCACTTCATTTTGTTAACCTAAGCTTAGAAATTAGCCCTATTTTATTTCATTTTGTTCAATCAGTTCATCATCAATTTAGGTTGCCAAATTTTAGGGGGTCCAGGCTCTGTAATCCATTATGTTTAACTACCTTTCAAAATTACTTGGCAAAAAAAATTTTTTTTTTTTTACTTGTCAACTGCATATCTGATAAGCATGCTACCCAAATCACTGATAAAAATGTCTATAAGCAATGGGTAAGGGATGGATACCAGAAGCATTAAACTAAACATATCGTCCTTAGCGATTATAGGTTGAATCAAATACTTTGATAAAATCTAAATACACAATTGTCTATGGATTTTCCATTCTTTACCACTCTTGTTACTCTTTCAAAAAAAGGAAATTAAGTTAAACTGAAATGGCCTGTTGATCATAAAAATTGGCTTTTAATTGTCACTGATACCCTTTTATGAGTGCTCACAATCCATACTCTGGAATTTGAATAAAAAATTCATTAGTCTATATTTTGCAGAATCTATCTGTGTTTCTTTTTTGAAATCTGGAATATCTGCTCTGTTCAGTTCTGTGGCAATTTCTTGACATTTCAAAGATCATCAACAGTAGCTTGAAAATCAAATAGGCAAATTCGGTCAATATACTAGGTATATTTGTCCAGATCTAGTGGTCAAAGAATTTTTATCAAAATCAAAAATCAAAATTTATCAAAAAATTCTTTGACAGCACCTACATACTACCTAGATATATATAATCTATTATCATCATCCAATTCACTTCAGGGAGTGTAATTACCCCCTTCTTTGATCATTCTATTGTCCCCAACATGGCTTTTTAAGAAAAATTCTTCTTGTTATCTTTAGCATTCATCACCGTATCAGTTCAGGCTGATTCGTATAGAACCATAGTACTCTTGCAGTCATTATCAATTACTTGAACTTCTTTTAATCTTGTCTTTTAAAAATTTTCTTGGTTTAGGTCTGAGTTTCCCTATTAAAAACTAGGCAAGTAGAAGCTATCCTTTCTTTAAAGCATTTGAATTTTCTTACAAAATCTCAGGTGCCCATCATATATACATGTCTTTCCTTTCTTCTATCCAAAACTATTTGGTTTCAAGGTTTCTATCTACTATTTCTACTTCAGTTCTTCCTTAGCACTCAGAATTGGGTCTAAAATAAAAAATTCTCCCTCGTTTCCTCCATCTTTGGAAATAAAAAATGATCATGAATCTACAATAAAAATTTATCAACTGCAACACTTTGGCCAGAGAAAATGTTGTAGCAGTGTCTGAAGAGTTGAGGTTCTCATACAATATTCTCTACCTCCTTTCTCCCTAAACTTTCTGAATTTTTTTCACATGATTTTATCAATTCTATTTTTTTTTTAAAAAGGGATAAGATAACTATAATACAAGGTAAAAGTCCCCATCAAGTACTAAGGGAAAATGTCATGAACTTCTCAACACTCAATAGCAACTCATTCACTTTGCTCCAAGTGGACAACTGGTTCATAGAACACAAAGCAAGGATGCTTTGTAAATGTTTTCCATGTGTCTGAAATTTAACTCAGCTCTTTGTTTTTCCCAATAGGAGTGAGTGCTCATTACATAGTGGACTCTAAATAAATATTATTACCTAGCTGAAAGAAGAACTCACACTTATTTACACCAATACTGATGATCACTGTCTTGGGAAGCGTCACATGAGATTCTGAAATACAATACAGTTTTGCCCAAATCTTTCTTTTTTTTGTAAGAACTAAGAATCCCATTTAACAAACTTGAGTTTATCGTTCAGGTCATTTTATTTTAATATAGCAATATTATAACTCTATTTATAATATTAATAAATTTAAAATTTTCCTGACTAGGAGTAGGATCAAGCATTCTGTCCATAATGTCACACTCCAAGAACAACTCCTCTACAAGTCAAGTTGACAAGCATTTAATAAGCAGCTGTTATGACTTTGGCCCTGTGAAAGGATTTTTATTTAAAAGATAAATTCTCTTCATTTCTACCAAGTGGATAAGAAACCAAAATACTCTACTGTTCAGAATCTAAAATATTCCATTTTAAATATTTGATATTTATTTAAAATATTTTAAGACCAAAGAGTCAAACTTTCCTTTTGAAAAGTGAATTTCTTTTTCAATTATAATCCAAGAACTTCAAAATTTTATATTTTTTTCTTACCAGAGTTACTTGTTCTGCCAATTTCTCTTGGACACTATCCTGGGACTGCGTGGTATTTTGAGCTGGGCTCTGAGGTTTTGGGGTCACAGGTACTGTGGCACCTGGAGACCGAGATGTAATGGGAGACAGTGACTTGTTGGTTGCTGGGGAGGGCCTATTTACTGGCGATGACCGTGCAGGTGAGGGTACTGGGCCTGAGAGACTTGCTGGTGTGATGGATGAGGTAGATGAGGAGGTGGGTACAGAACGCTGACAAGGCTGGCCAGAATCTGCAGGTGGTCTTGATAATGCCACAGTCTGCCAAGAGAAAATAATGTTTAAGTATACATAACTGTAAATAGTAAGCTTCAGGAAAACTCCAAATGCCTCAATGTTTTTGTTTTTTTCTAGTTTACTTATTTCTAATCATTCAGAGTCTTGTGGAAGTGAATGGTTCTAAATACAGTAAAGAGCATTCCTAGCCTAAGAATTTTTCCTCTACCCATTACTAAGAGTCAGGTCGAAAAAACAAGATTTTCTCCCTTTCGTAAAAATGATTCAACATGTTTGTCAAAGAATCAAACAGAACAGTTTCTGGATTTTGTCAGCCAAAATTAAGATAAAATTATATGAAATACACACTTACGAACTTCATTAGCAAAATCCTCTAGATTAAGAAATTCTCAAATGACCAATATATTTAACTTATAAAACCAATTTTTACATACTATTTTAAATTAATAAACATTTACTTTTTCTCCTAATCTCCCTATTAAAAAGGAAAAAAAGAATCCTTATAACATATCAAGCAAAACAAATTCCCATATCATCCATGTCTGTTACTGATATGATCACTACCAATGCTTAACTCTGTTTTCAGAATATCTATATGCTCATACCATCTAAAACCAAAAGAGCTTCATTAGATAATATTCAACTGATTAATATGAGAGAAGTTAACAAAAATCCAATAATTTGGCAGCATAGAATTTTTCTATCTCCTCAATTTCTGTAATAAATGTTGCAGCATAAATAATAATTCATTTCAAGACAACTTTCTTGCTCATGATTATCATGACAACGGTAATAGGAGATGATCAAGTGTACCAAGAAATGTTGTTTGTTATTGCTCTCTGAAGGCAGCTAGGTGGTACAATGAATAGAGTGCCAAGCCTGAAGTCAGGAAGATCTGAGTTCAAATCAGACCTTGGACACTTCCAAGCTGTGTGACCCTGGGCAAGTCCTTTAACTCTGCCTCAGATTCCTCATCTGTCAAATAAACTAGAGAAGGAAATGACAAATCACTCCAGTATCTTTGCCTAGAAAACCTTAAAGGGAGCCACAGAGAATCAGACATGATTGAAAAAAGAATGAATAAAATGACTGAACAATTACCTTCAGGGTACATCAGGAAACCAATCTCTCAAACTATTTATTTGACATTCTGAGATCTTGTGGACCATATTTCCAGTTACTTGCCATTTTCTTTTATCTTTTGGATTCATCAACAGAAAAAGATGCTAATATAATATGATTCAGTTCCTTCCAGAGCTTCTTTTGGTCAATGAAAAATAATCTGATACTTAAAAGCACCAAAAATTATATTAATGTTTATATAGTTGGTCCAAGAAGCTGTGATTCTTAGCAGCATCCGTTACCTTTCCAGTCACTACAAAAGCAAGCAACTTGGTCTTTTACTTTATGTCCTGAATTGCCACGGCAAAATAATTGCTCCCCTCTTGGTAATATCTCTGTACTGAGCTAAAGTGGCCCTCAGGGTTCAGAGGACTTCTTCCTTAGATAACTCAAGTGAATTTCTCTCACAGATGAAGTAAAAAAGTTTCGGAAAATGTCAAGAGTTTCTTGAAATTATTTTTCCATCATTTATTTTCATAAGCTCAAAAATACAAACCAAAGGCAGCACCTTCTCTTTCCTTCATACAAAAGGGGCCCAAGGAGGGGAAAAACCAATTGAAATTTAAAATCATCTTGTGGCTAATTGGAAACTGCTCTAAACTGAAGTTTTTAACTTCCCAATTACAAAAGCATGGCATCTTTATTACTGAATGCTCTATTTAAAACTGAGTGCTCAAATGTCTTTGTTTTCATGTTTTTAAAACTAGTGTAAATAGAACATTAAAATGAATTTCAAAATGAAAAATCTATTTATGTTTTCTAGTACATACATCTGCTTCAAAGCTTCCCCCCCCCCAATATGGGTTTCTAGCCTCTAGGTTTGTTGACAATAAGCAGAAATTCCAGACTCTTGAGATGTAATTTTAAGTTGCTTCATGAAATTCTATTAGTAAAAAAAAAAAGTCTTGAAATACCAGACAAGCTTAAGAAAAGACACCAGGTAGAATGCCATTATACTCAGGATGCTCAAAATGAAGAATCTAGGGGCAGCTAGGTGGTGCAGTGGATGGAGCACCAGCCCTGAAGTCAGAAGGACCTGAGTTCAAATCTGGCCTCAGACACTTAACACTTTCTAGCTGTGTGATCCTGGGCTAATCACTTAACTACAATTGCCTCAGCCAAAAAAAAAAAATTATTTGCAGTATGAAAAATACTATACTAGACACTAAAAAATAACATATATATTGTGTGTATATGTATGTGTGTGTGTGTGTTTCAATAAGATATATTGTGGGGCAAAAATCACAGTGTAAATAACACTATATTTAGAGTCCCAACTCTTACATCTGAATTCTGACTGCCACTTACTACTTAAGAGACTTTAAGGAAGTCACTCTGAGCCTAAGTTTCCTTATTTATAACAAAAGTTTCTTAAACTGTGGGTTCCAACCCCATATGGGGTCATATAACTGACTGTGAAGGTCATGAAAAATTTGGCAACAGTAAAGACCAAAAATGAATTCAAACTCAAATGTGAACGAGGTTTTCTGGCAGCATTTGCCTGTGCTTCATTGAGAGATTTCACTGATGTACATTTTGCAATGCACACGTACCAATGCTGCCAGAAATACTTCAGCTCAGATTCAATATGAAGTCATGTAAAAACTTCTCAGGCAAAAGATCACAAGTGGGAAAAGTTTAAGAAATCCTGGACTATAAAATTAAAGGATTGGACAAGATGATTTCTAGGGCTCTTTCCAACTATATGAGCCTGTGAAACTTGGCTTAACATTAGTAAAAAAAAAAAAAAAAAAAAAAAAAGCGTAATATGAGAAATTATTTTAAAATAAAACTATTTCCACAAAAATCAAAAGAAAAACAATAGGCCCAGAAACTTATGGGTGACTCTAGAAAAAAAGATATTAAGCCCACCTCTTCTTTTAAAAAGAAATTTATAAAAACAGAAAAATATCTATATGAAATTCTAAATTTTTTTAAAATAGCAAATTTTACATTAGAAATGTTCAAAAACATATATTCAAAAGCTACTTTTCTCCAATCCTCACCCCAAGTAATGGAACTGTTAAAAGGAAAAAAAAGAATCACATTTACTTTATATTGAAGTTAATCTAACTGAAAGACTGTCACAATGAGCTGAGCCTTGTAATTCCTCAAAGAACTATTTTCTCTACATAAGAAAGTTGGAGGGTGGAGGTAAGTAGAAGAGGAGAGTCCCACATGCATGGAGGAGCAGTAAGGGATTCTTCAATCTTTTTATGCCCTAGGCCCTTTGAGAAGTGTCTAGTAAAGCCCACAGACCCTGTCTAAGAATCATGTTTTAAAACACATTAACTAAATACAATTATAGTAAACTAATTATAGTGAATATAGTTATAAAAGTATTTTTAAAAACAGGTTAACAGATTCCAGGTTAGAAACCCGGGCTCTACAATCTGTTTTTTGTAAATAAGTGCCAGTTTTTTATAAAGTTACTGCTCTTTAGTCTCAAGAACTGCTATTCATAAGAATTAAATTCATTTCTTAAAAGGTAATTTTAAAATAGCAAAAGTAATTTAATTAGGAATATTATATTAGGACATGAATTCTGACTCTTATGTAATACATTATCCAAATATATATACATGGAAGAAAATGATGCCCTGAAACTATGCAAAATATCTACCAAGGTACAAATCCCACAACCATCTACTTAAGCAACTGTGCTGAAGGAACTCAGATAAAAGGAAGAAAGTTTCTCCAATATATAATATGCCAAATTCATGTAATACTCCTATCCAGTTCTACAAAAAGTTTTTCCAAATTAAAGAAGCTTTTAAAGACTATAAGGCTATATCTCTGGAATACCTGGGGCTGTGTTGGAAGGGGAGACACTTGCATCTGTGTCTTTCCTTGCATCTGGACGTGGAGTGCTGGCGTGAGAGGCTGTGGAAGGGGTGCTGGGGGCTGGCTGACTGGAGTAGCAGGGATGGGTACATTAGGTGGCTGAGTCTTCACTGGAATTGAGGGTTGGGGCTGGGGTTGGGGCTGGGTTTCCATCATCTGCTGCTGGGGCTGCTGTGAGATTTGCAGGGTTGAAGGGAGGGATGTGCCTGGGACATTGGCAGGTTGCAACCGTCCAGGAAGCTGAGGTGGAGGAGTATGTAGACTTGCAGCATTCTGCACGGGAGGACCTTTGGATGGATCATACTGTTGTTGGTTTTGTTTCTGTCCGGTGAGCTGAACAGTCTGAGGAGTGGGAGGCATTCCACCTGTAAAACCAGAAAAACTAAATACACCAACTTTGAAGTATTAAAGCATTCTCTGCCCATTTGACAAGCAGAAAACAGCTTCTGACCTCCAAATTACATTTCCACAGGACATCAACACTTTAGAACAAATTTAATACATCTAAATTCAGTAAAGTAACTAAATGGCAGAAAAATGACTAAAATAGTGTAACTGCCACAAATGTGCAAAAAAGGAAGATGTGGAATTTGCCAAAGAGGTCACTAACAACAATGAATAAAATAAAATAACCAGAAAAATGCACACTATGTTTTTTTCAAGAAAAGGAAAAATAGGTCCAGTGGTGCTGGAAGGGGAAAAGGATATAAGCCTTTTCTTTGCTTCCTTGTCCAGTGCTAACTTGTATGATTCATTCCTGTTAAATGCTAAGGGAGTTAGGGAAAGAATTTGTCCTTTGTTTTGTATGCAAGCAACCATAAAAAACAAGGAGCAAAATCTTATAATACAAAAATTCAATGAAAAAAGATCACTGACATTTAAATAAACAGATAGCTTCTAGTAAGAGTAGGAATTTTCCCAAGAATTGCTACTGTAATATTAATTTGGAGTTACAAAAGCTAATTTCAGAAACACTATCCTTTCTTAGAAAAGACTTTTATTTTTATCAAGTCTGGCACATATATCTTCCCTTTGTTCCCATCTATGTTAACACTAAAGTTTCACCTTGAACGGTAGGCATTAGCTGCTGCAGAGGCACTCCCGTCGTCACCCCCGGATGCTGGAAAACTACCCCATGGTGACCCACTTCAAGCCGAGGTCTCTTAGACTGCTCTGTAATAATTTTCCAAAAATGTGCAATTTAAAATAAAAAATCAGCAAAGAATATCTTTTCGCCTTTCAATTGTATCAGAATGAGTAAGTAGCTAATAAGAGTTATGTATAAAACTGAAATAAGTCAACTGATTTGTTTACAAAACCTATCTTCAGGTTAAGTTTCTATATGTGTGACATCTAGGTTAAAAACAGAAGGCAATTTTATTACAAATTAAATCTGCAAGTGAACCAAAGAATATCTTCCTTCACAAGCACTTGGTAACAATCATGAATTAACTTTAATTATAAGGAAACTTTAATTACAGTTTAAAAAATAAAATAAATCTTGGGACATAAATAAATCTAATCTGTACTATGGACATACCTGCTGATGTGAATGTCTGTGGTCGCTTAAGGGACTCCGTGTCTATAGTACTTGCTGCCCCTGCCACTAGGTTGCCTGTGTTTATTTGCTGCTGGAAAAATAAATAAATGAGGTTTTGAAAGTTTATATGTATTGAAAAAAAATATCGTGAAAACTACAATTAAACATTTGTCTTCCTCTTTAATATATATAGAATGTTATTTGAATAAAACTCAAATATTTTATTAAGAAATGAAATTAAAAGTTTTTCAAAGTTCCAACTTACCTCTAGAAAGGATATTATTCGTCACATTATGCTTTCTAAGTATAATTTCAAACCTTTGTGAAACAAAGTAACTCCTTGCTAACTAAAGGGCTAACTCTGGAAAAGAGTCTCAGTTATAAGGGCAGAGCTCAACCTACATGAAAATGCAAAAGCACTATGATACTTTCATATAGCAGGCTGAACAAGCAAAGTTTTGATAAGTCAAGTCACTTTTCTAACAGAAAATCAGAATAACATTTAAAAACACCTCTAAACACCATATTCTCAAATAACTTTTCTTTAAACACTATCAGCATTAGGGTGGGGGTAGGGAGAGAGGGAAAAAAGCAACTTGCAAGAAAATCAGGTAGATAACAAGGATTTGATTTTTTCTAAAATCAAGTTCTGTGATATACTCCCGAAAAATAAAATCCAATCTTAAGAACTCCTACATTGCACATCTGTGCAATCAGAACTGTTGATTAGAATAATGGTCCTCAAATACTATGTAAGCTAAAACATCAAAAAAAATGACTCCATTCCAATCACTGCTATGCTATTAAGTATTTTCTTGTTCAATTGTTTCATTCGTGTTTGACTCTCGGTCGAACTCTGTGACTCTGTTTGGGGTTTTCTTAGCAAAGTGCTGGAGTGGTTTGCCATTTCCTTCTCCAGCTCATTTTACAGATGAGGAAAATGAGACAAATAGGGTCACATAGCTAGTAAGGTTGAGGCCAGATTTTTAATTCAAGAAGATAAGTCTTCTTGACTCCAGGCCAACTATGCCACCTACCTGCCTAGTATTAGCTGCCCTAAGTATTTTCTATGTGACAATATATAAATATACAGAATACCCCAAAACTCATTGCAGTTTTAAGCTTTGATAGCTATTAAAGCCACCAATATATTGCAAAAAATATACATTTTTAAATTTGTTTCCCAATTTTACCAATAAGGGTTCTCTACCTTCTCAAATTTCCTCATATTTAATGATTTGCATAGGCTAAATTTCTCTTACAGTAAAATGTAAAATTTTTCGTTTTTCATATGAAGATGTAAAAATGTTGAACTGATTTGGCAAATTTTCTCAATTTATACATTGAATGTAAACAGTTAAATGTCTTTAGGTTTGTTTTTATCATTAAGATATACTTCAATCTTGAAAGGCCTGTGCTATAAACCTTGAAAGATGTAGAGCTATAAATAGCTCACAAACTTTTCATTTATACAATTTGTAAAGCTAAGGTTAGATATAAATATTAAAATAAATGTTCCTTAAGACAGACTCTGAAGTGCTTTTGACATGAAAGCAAATTAGGTAGATTTGCTTAATATACATCTCAAAGATGTCTCTTTATGATGACCTGGGAAGAAACAAAATTTTACTTCATACATCACTAGCCTCAATGTAGTACTTAGGAATGGCATATTAGTAATTTGTAGATAGATAGAGTTGATAAAGAAAAATTAAATGGTCCTAATAATTGTTATAATTATCATATGGTATAATGTGATGACAACTGTAACTAACTTATATACCACTTCAGAATTACAAAGTACTTTCTTCACAACTCTGTAAATCCTATGATGCATATCATGCTGTAATTTAAATATAACAGAGCCAGGACTTTTAAAAAGATGTTTCTGACTCCAATTTTAGTCATCTTTCTTTTCTCTCCTTTTTTTTCCTCCTACCCTTTCTTTTCTTTTTTTTTTTTCTTTTTTCTTTTTTTGTCAGACATATTATTTCATGGGTAAAAGTTGCAGAGGAGGAACCTCCCTTACCAGTCTAGATATTCCCTGGTCAGCAATTAGCCTCATTGAGTTTCCTGGGGCAATGAAAAGTTAAATGAGTTACCCAGTGTCACACAAATAATACAAATCTCCAATTATCTTTGTACTACACTACTGCCTTTTAATTAGTTCTAGTTTTACCTTAGGTACTTGGAAGGGAAACACGAATTATTGTTCTCACGCCAAAGACCAAAAAAACCATCAGGTCCAAAACAATGGTTTGTTTTTGTCCAATATTAAATATTAAATAATTATGTGTATGGATGGCTAAATTCTACAACTATGTGACGATCAATAAAAATCACACATTTATGAAAGGATCAGGAATCATCAGATCCAGATATTCTGGCTCAATTCTACCGCTGTGTAACCTTAAGGCAATGCCTCAGTTTGCTCTTCTATAAAATGAGATTATTAAATTATTAATCATCAAACATGTATTAAGTGCTGATTACATGCCAGACATGCTAGACAATGGGGATACAGAGATAAAAATGAAACAGTATGGATGGAGTACTATTACCCAAAAAAAACCCTGATTACTTAGTGGGTCAATCTTCTAATAATGAGGCTAGTAAAGAAATCACAGAACCTCAATCAGAAGATACCACTAAAGCCATCCAACCAAACCATTACTGAAGGCTCAAGAATCCCCTCTATAACACATCTATTTGAGTAACAGCATTTCTTTTCCTTGAAGATCTCTAATTAAGGGGAACTTCAAGGTAACTCACTCTTGAACAAGTTCAAGATAACTCAGTCTAATTTGGGATGGCTCTAACTAACATTTTTCCTTACATCAAGCCTTTCTAACCACTGTTCCTGTAGCTCTCTGAGGGCAATGAAAAAAGTCTGATCCTCTTCCACATGCTTAAGATGTTCTTTCCCTAAGTCTCTCTTTTCTAGGTCAAATATCTCTAGTGATCTTGAGACCCATCATTACTCTGGTATAACTTTGGATATTTTCCAAATTATCAATATCATTCCTAAAATATTAAATTATCTGACCAGGCTGAAGTACATAGATGTTATCACTTCCTCCTTCCTCTTACTGTAGCATTAGCCTTTTTGGCTTTCATACTAAATTGTTGAATAATTTCACATTACTCCTTTTCTGCCACACACAACATTCTACCTCCTGCCTCTAAACCTTTGCACACCCTGTTTCCTGAAGAAAAGCTCCTCTTCACTCTGGCCTCAAGGAATCTCTAGCTTCTCTCAAGCCTAAGCTCAATGCTCCCTCTTCCCCAAAAACTTTCCTGATCCTGGTCATTATCAGTGCCACCCTCTCTCCACACAGTCCATATTACATTTTATTTACTTCATGTTTATTTTGTACAGAATTATTTGCATCTCTTGGTGTCCCCATGAGAATGGAAGCTCCTTCCACAATGAGTGCTATTTCACTGTGTCTTTCTTTGCATCCTCACTGTTCTCCATATCTAACACAATGCTCTGCATATGTCAAGGGTACAATAAACATTTAATGAATGAATTCACTTATACTGAGTAACAGCATCACAAACTTCTCAGACAATACCTATCATCTTGTATATGAAGTTGACTTTTTGTCCCTAAAAGATTTTATATCCATTCTTATTAAATTTCATCATATTAGATTCAGTCTCTCAGCCAAGATATATTTGAATCCTATCTCTGGGTCAGCTGACTTGTCAATTAGGCTGGTACAGATTTTAAACAGTCTCTATCTTATTAAACCCAATATTCAAGCCAAATTGGATTACATATCATTTCCTAAATTTAGAAGACAAGCAAATCACTTATTCTTCTCTGGGCCTCAATTCCTCAAAAGGAAATAGTCTTTAAAGCCCCTTCCAACTCTCAACCTAGATGCTACTATTAATATTCACACTGCTCTCCTCACTTGAAATGTCCTAATTCCTTTATCTCTATCTGTATATATGCTGGCTTGTCCTCTTACAATGTGAATTCCTCAAAGACAGGGATTGATTTTTGTCCTTCTTTCTATCCCCAGATTTTGACACAGTCCCTGACATAATAAATCCTTAACAAATGTTTGCTGGTTAACTACCCACCCTATAAAGTCCAACTTAACTGCCACTATCTCCTGATTAAAAGTCTGGCAGAAAGGACCAATATAGCAATTATGGGTAACTTCAATTATTCAGATATCTGCTGCAGCTCTTTGCTTAAGAGCTAACAATTTCTTGACTTAATAGGAAAGAACAAGAAGAATGTTTAAACATTTATTCTGTATTTGATTCTCACTGAAAAAAAAAAAAAACTGGTGGTAAGAATGAAAATTGTGGAGACCTAGAGTAGAAATAACTACTATCTCTTAGAGCAGAGAAGTCAAGCATGCAGCTGATACTGCAATCAACAAAATTCTCATGTTTAAAATCTAAGTGGGAAATAGTTAACAAAATAAATAAAAATATGATAGGACACAGATAACAACAATATAGGCAGCTGGGTGGCACAGTGGATAGAGTGCCAGATCAAGAGTCAGGAAGATATCTTCTTGAGTTCAAATCTGGCCTAAGACACTAATTATTTGTATGTCCTTCAGCAGGTCATTTAACCCTCTGTGCCTCCATTTCCTCATCTTTGGAATGAGTAGGAGAAGGAAATAACAAACCACTCCAGTAACTTTGCCAAGGAAACCCCAAACAGGGTCATGGAGAGTGAGACATGACTGAACAACAACAAATATTTTGATAGGTGGCTGCCAAACAACAACAACAACAAAGACAAAGTCAACATGCAATTTACAAGGATCCTTCTGTACAATTTAGTAGCCACTGGGCTTTTTTTTTTTTTTTTTGAGTTTGACACCAATGTTTCAGAATTTTTGAAAAAGGAGAAGACCACAGACACCCATAATCTTGAGATATGCCCTAGATTTTGAGAGAAATTTTAATGGGTTTAAAGAAAAGCTACAAGAGAATCCAGAAACTAAAATTCTACAAGGGAAAACAGCACATGAGGGAGAAGAAACTTAAAAGAATGAAATTCTGAAGTCCCAAAGGAAAAGTAGGAGCTGTCCAACATAAAGGCAAAGTGGGAACTGAGACAGATTTGGCTACAAGAAGAATTCACTGTCCAACTTAGATTTTTTTAAAGAGACTTCACACTGAATGAGGAAGCAAAGACAAGTAAAAGAAGAATATAAAACCATTCATGTACCTACAAAAAGAACACAGAGCTGCTGAGCAAAGTTAAGGACAACCCAAAAAAGGAATTTTTTGCTACCATGGACTAAGGATCAAAAAAGGAATAGCACCACTCAGAGTATGTGGGAAAATAACTGACAACAGAGAAGGTAAAGCTCCTTAATTCTTTGCCAGTTTTCCCTGACAAAGAAGACAAAAGGCTATAAATAATAGAACAAAAATGGCTGCTATGGAACTGACTGATACTCAAGATAAATAAGGATAGTGTGAGGGAGCATCTAGTTATTCTTGAGGAAAGTAAGTAAACTACTTCAAATGTTTTCTATATTCAGGAACTGAAGGATGAGACTGCTGACTTAGAATCAATGCTATCACAACCTAAGGAGAACAAGAGAAGTACCATATCACTCCAGAGAAAAGCAAATGTTCCAATTTTCAAAAACTAGTATCTATCAGCTACAGTGAAATGAGTTTAATGTCCATTCCTACCAAAATTCAGGAAACTAGCTGTTTTTTTTAATTTATTTTTTTATTATTATTTGTTTGTTTGTTTGTTTTGCTGAGGCAACTGGGGTTAAGTGATTTGCCCAAGGTCACACAGCCAAGAAATGTTAAGTATCTGAGGCCACATTTGAACTCAGGTTCTCCTATTTCAGGGCTAGTGCTCTATCCACTGTACCACCTAGCTGCCCCAAGGAAACTAATTTTTTTTTTTTTTATGCTGAAGCAATTGAGGTTAAGTGACTTGCCCAGGGTCACACAGCTAGGGAATGTTAAGTGTCTGAGACCAGATTTGAACTCAGGTCCTCCTGACTTCAGGGCTGGTGCTCTATCCACTGCACCACCTAGCTGCCCCGAGGAAACTAATTATTAAAGAGAGTAAGGGAAGAGTAAAAAAATCTAAAAAAACAAAAGTAATGATCACAAAGATTTCACTAAAAACAACCCAAGTCTGATGAACTTTATTTCCTTGTAACATAAGGTACTAAACTAGTAGATCAGGAAGTGCCATAGATATGGTTTATTTAGATTTTAGCAAAACATTTGATAAAAAAATCTCATGCTCTACTTGTGGAAAACAAAGTACAATTAGATGGATTCAGAAATGCATGAATAGCCAGTCAGACTTATGATTATAAGTTTATGCTGATAATTCTCTAACTTACCCTTCCTAACTTCTTTTCTAATCTCCAGGTTCCCATCTCTTATTGTCTATTGGACATCTGAAATTCAATCTATCAAAAACTGAACTCATTTTTTTCCTCTCAACGATTTTCCTTCTCATACACACAGGCTCAGACTCTTATATGTCATCTTCAATTTTGCACTACCTCTCAATCTTCTTATCCAATATTTCCAAAGCCTGTCAATTTCTACATTTGAATATGCCTCTTGAATATGCCCACTTCTCTCCTGATACTGCCATTACTCCAGTGCAAGCCTTCATCATTTCACTCTCTATTACAACAGCCGGCTGGTGGGTCTGCCTACTACATGTCTCTACCTTCCACTCCAGTCTACCTTCCACTCAATTGTCAAAGTGATCTTTCTAAAGTTCATGTCTATGGCACTACACACACACATACACACAGTGAAATATAAAATCCTCTGGTGTTCAAAGCCCTTTGTAACTTGCTTTCCCTCTACCCTAACCTACTTTTCCAGTCTTCTCACATCTTACTTTATCCTATGTACTCTGCAATCCAGACTATTTTAGGATATATTGATTTTTGTTGAGTCTCACAACTCTGAGCATTTTCAATAGCTGTCCCCCATATCAAGAAATGTGCTCCCTCTTCATTTCTGGCTTCTTTCAAGTCCCAGTTAAAATCCTACCTTCTGACAGAAATCTTTCCCAGTCCTCCTTAATCTTAATACTGTTCCTCTGAGATCTCTACTTTTTCCTGCCTACAAAGTTGTTTGCATTTTGTCTCAGAAGACTGTGAACTCCTTGTTTTCTGCCCTTCTTTGTATCCCTAGTACATAGTAGTTACTTAGTACATGCATATTGACTTGACCACTAAAAGGAAACTGAACTCTCAATGATGAACAAATCAGTTGGCTGACTGATTAATTCTGGACACTAGTTTTGGAAACAATGATAATCCAGAAAACATCCAGAAGAAGACAACCAAGATGGTGAAGGGTACTAGTATTCATACCATGAGAAATGGCTGAATCTAAGAGAAAGCATATGGAAGGAGTTCCTACCCTTTTTTGTATACCCACTGACACTAGCTATATGACATTGGTCAATCAACCCACCAATTTTTTTTATTTATTAAGTATTTATTAAGCATTCACTGTATTCAAGAAGGTCAAATCACAATCTCTTTTGAGTTTCAATTTCTTTATCTTTTTAATGAGGGGTTTAAATAATATGACCTCCAAAGACCCTTCCAGCTCTCTATGATCTTATGATCAATACCACTATAAAGAGCTGGAAGTTATTCCAAGAGAATTAAAGATCCATTACTTGGCTGTTATTGAAGAAGGTGTAGAACTATACACCTGAGGAGGTTGCTGATGAAATGGAAGAAGTAGGAAACTGTAGTGATCAGATTGATCATAAATGGAGATTTTGTTATGGTCTTACTTTTGTTCCTCCTTTTCTCCTAATATGAGAAAATGCCCCCCATTATTCTTGGGGGCAGCTAGGTGGCGCAGTGGATAGAGCATCAGCCTTGAAGTCAGGAGGACCTGGGTTCAAATTTGGTCTCAGACACTTAACATTCCCTAGCCGTGTGACCCTGGGCAAGTCACTTAACCCCAATTGCCTCAGCAAAAAGAAAAAATATATATGTATGGAATAATATGCCATTATTCTTAATCCCAGATTAAGAACCTCTGACTTAGGCCAACCCAAACCTTAACAAGACTCCTCTCCACAACATAAGCAACAAAAGTATACTGAGTTGCCAGCATTTATTTGTATGAAGACCTCTACTGGCACAACTAGATGACACAGTGGAAAGAGCGCCAGGCCTAGAGTCAAGAAAAAGTGAGTTCAAATCCAGACTCAGACACTTACGGGCTGTGTGACCCTGCAAAAGTCACTTCACCCTATTTACTTCAGTTTTCTTATCTGTAAAATGGACTGCAGAAAGCAATGGCAAACCTTTCAGTATCTTTGCCAAGAAAACCCCAAATGGAGGCACAAAGTGTCAGACATGACTGAAATAACTGAATCACCACCAACAAAACAACACTGAGTGAGAGGCTACTATCTCCGGCAGCAGTCCTTTCAATTATAGAATAGATCTAGTCAGAAATGTTTTCCTTTTTTTTCTTTTTTCTTTTTTTTTCCTGCTGAGGCAAATGGGGTTAAATGACTTGCCTAAGGTCACACAGCTAAGACGTGTTATGTGTCTGAGACCAGATTTGAACTCAGTTCCTCCTGACTTCAGGGCTGGTGCTCTATCCACTACACCACCTAGCTGCCCCTAGGAATGTTTTCCTTATACAGGATAGCTCAAATTAGGAATATTTTGCTTATTTAAAGTCTACATGCTAATTGCTGATGAAGGTTACTTTTAATTGCATACAAACTTTAATCATCATAGGTCAGTGGTCCTTGATTCTCTACACCTGATCATGATAAATTACAATATCTTCATTTTGAAAACTAAAAAATTTTATAAAATAATTCTCTGAACAGAACTCTGTTTGCCATGGTTTGTCCTTACTTGTTAAATGACTTTTTGGGCCCTTAATAAATAAGGATTGCAAATTTTTCTTTTCCTAGTGTGGTAATCAGAGAAGAATTTTCCTATTTTGGATAAATTATTTAGTAGCTAATTTCTTTAACCCACGTTACGATATTTAACTATGAAATTTTTTCTAGCATTTCATAAGTGAAAGATCTAAGGTCTCTTTCATATATAAATCTATGATATTATTATAAAAATACTCTAACTGAAAACAATTTTAAAACATTAAAGTATTTGGGGGGCAGTTAGGTGGACTTGGAATCAGGAAGGCTCACTTTCATGAGTTCAAATCTGACCTCAGACATTTAATTCAGTTTCCTCATTTGTAAAATGAGCTGAAGAAGGAAATGGCAAATCTTTCCAATATCTTTGCCAAAACAAACAAACAAACAAAAAAAAAACACACCCATAAATGGTCACAAAGAGTCTAAAATGACTGAACAAGAGACTACTTTTGCTAGTATAAAAAAAAAAAAAAGATACAATTTGAAGTATCTTTTTCTAACCTATTGTCCTCTGCTTTGGTTTCCCTCTATTTGCAACCAAAAAAATCCCTGTAGAGGGCCACTTCTTCCTCTTCACTGAGCTCCTGTTCTAAAATATCCAGGTTGTTCTCCATTGGTAATTCCAAAATAAAGCACTTTCCATGGTGGGCTATATCAATGCTATATTATCTACCCCCTTCAAATATTCTTAACAATGATATTTCTATTTATATGCATTTCCTGGTATTCTCCAAGTCTAGCTTCATTAATCCATCTATATCTAAATTACCAAAACTGACAAGAGAAGTTATTTCCAATTGCTAAGGTCTTGCATTCCAAAATGAGGAGGATTTCCTACAGAGAGACCATATTTTGCTTCTGAACAGAACTATTTTTGCTATTTTACTTAAGTCAGAGGATGTTTTTCAAAAAGTAGATATACAAAGGCTAACTGTATTTCAACTGTCATTCTTTTTTTTTTTTTTTTTGCTTTTGCTGAGACATTTGAGGTTAAGTGGCTTGCCCAGGGTCACACAGCTAGGGAATGTTAAGTGTCCGAGACCAAATTTGAACTCAGGTCCTCCTGACTTCAGGGCTGGTGCTCTATCCATTGCACCACCTAGTTGCTCCTCAACTGTCATTCTTAACAGGCCCCAGTGATTTTTCTTTCTGCTATTCTTACTAGTATATATATCTAAGTTACTATTTTTTCTTTCCTTCCTGTTAAATTTTTTTTTAAAAATCTAATCACATGGAGAGAGTCATGTGCATTCAGAAAAAAGAATTATAGATAATGAATATGGATCACAACAAAGTATTTTCACCTTTTTTGTTATTGTTTGCTTGCTTTTTTTTTCTTTTTGATCTGATTTTTCTTGTGCAGCACAATAAATGTAGAAATATGTTTAGAAGAATTGCATGTGTTTAACTTAAATTGGATTACTTGCTGTTTAGGGAGGAGAAGGAGGGCCTGAAAGGAGAAAAATTTGGAACAGGTTTTGCAAGGGTGAATGTTGAAAACTATCTTGGCATGTATTTTGAAAATAAAAAGCTATTATCAAAATTTTAAAAAATAAAAATCTAATCACAGCTATAAAGACTGATTTGTTTCTCTATGATTTGTTTTCAACTCATAATTTCTTACACTCATGTTGAAAGTTTTTTTCATGTAAGAGATCAAAGTATATTCATTAACTAATAAGCCTTCCCTGAATGCCTACAACGTACAATGCACTATGCCAGAGTTCTAGAGATAGACACAAAGAGGTAGCCTCTGCCCTCAAGACACCTACATTCTATTAAGGGGAATCCATGTTGTTGTCCTACTCTTTGTGATCCTCTGAAGTTTTCTTGGCAAAGATAATGGAGTGCTTTGCTATTTCCTTTTCCAGCTCATTTGACAGAAAAGGAAACTGAGGTAAATAGGATTAAGTGACTTGCCCAGGATCATATTGCTAGTAAGTATCTAAGGTTGCATTTGAACTCAGGTCTTCCTGACTCCAGGCCCAGGATTCTAAACAGAGTTATCTAGCTGCCCAGAATCTATACTTCCTCCTGTCTTTCTCCCCCCCCCCAAAAAAATGGATAGAGGCCTTGAGAATCAGAAAGACTTCAGTTCAAATTCTGCCTTAGACTGTTAATAGTTGTATGTACCTGAAAAAAGTCACTTCAATTTACTCATTTATAAAATCAGAGTGTTAGACTAGATGGCCTCATATCTATTTCAGCTGTAAACCTCCAATTCTATGATGGAAGGAGAGAGAAGGGAAAGAGTCAAAAGTGGAAGAATCTATAAAACTGTCTTGAAGGAAGTTGCACTTGAGAGTACCAGGGAATCCAGGAAGTAGAGATTAAGGAAGAAGTGAGGGAATAATCTGTGGAAAAAATACAGAGGCCTGAGACAGAATGGCAAAGAGAAGTAGCCTGATTAAAGCATTCCATTCACAAAAAAATTGGTAAGCAGTCTAGAGAGATATAGACTTTCCAAATGGATGCCAAGCACCAAAAGCAACAGAAAGCCCTTGAAGCTTTTGATCAAAGGAATAGCATAGTCACAAAGCTACTTTATAATTATCAATGTGGCAGCTAAGTAGAGTGGAGGAGAAGGAGGCTAGGGTCAGGAAATTCAATCAGGAAGCTCTGACAATAGTGCAAGAAAGAAGTGATATGGCCTGTTGTGAACAGAAAAAAAGGGGACAGAGTCAAGAAAGGGTAAATAAGTGTATCTGACCATATCTGGCAAATGACTAGTTAAGGGGAAAGGAGAGATTCTGAAAAATCAAGGATGATAAGTGCTCTCAAAAGAAATTGAAAAGTTGGGAAGAGTGGGTTTAAGGGAACCAGTTCCTGAGTGCTGTTTTGGATCTGTTGAGTTTGAAATACCTATGAGACAACTTAAGTGGAGATGTCCAGCAAGCAGGGACTAGAATCTCAGTAGAGAAATAAGGGCAGAAAATATTCTTGTAAAAGCCACCCACATAGAACAGACAGCTGAATTTAAGGAGGCTAAGGAGCCTACTAAGAGGGAGATGACAGATATAAGAGAAGAGGGCCTAGGACAGATCTCGGATTTGTATACCCATGCAGATAGAAAGACATGAACACAGAAAGATAAGGGCAACAGATATCTACAAAGCAAAATTTCAAAGTAACATTTATCAATTGATATAGCCCCCAACATATAATTCATCTTACCTTAAATGATTTAATAATCAAATAGAATCAAATTTATTCTGCACATAGACTCCAAAATCAATTTGAGGCTCAGGAGTGAGTGCTAGAGTGAGGGGTAGGTATAGACAGGAGGCAGGGACAAGTAGGAGGAGAAGAGAATAAAACTGTTCATAAAGAAATTGAAAAGACTTACAAGGATGTCTTTTCTTATTTCAAAATAAAACACAGTTTCATCAGTTAAAATGTCAATGAAGTACAAAGAACAACTGTCTTTTGAACTCTACTACAATATTCAAATGAAATGTACCCCAATTTAAAATGGACAAATCTCTGAACCTAAACAGACAAATCAAGAGACACAAGAGACACAAAAGGAGATTTAATTTTATATCTTCAAAGTGCCTTAGTAGTAGTAGCTCCCCTAAAACATTTAACAATGATTCAATCTGTATATGATCAATTTTAAAGGAAACCTGTATAATTTTTAAAGAATCAACACACAGAAGTACATAAATGGTTATTTTTTCCTTCCAGTGACACAAAGAGGATGGCAGAATGAAAAAAGTTCCGGCTTCGGAGTGAGGAAACCTGGGCTCTATGTCAAGTTTCTGTTATGAACTTGCTGTGTGACTTTGACACATCACTACACCTCTCTGGGTATCCTTATCTGAACAATGTCAGGGCCAGAGGAAAGGAACTCCCACTTCTCACACTAACATTCTAAGTTCCTATGAAGAGGATTAGAAAATATCAAAACTAATGCTACTAAAGTTAAGCATGCATCTCATTTAGACATTTACTGTTATGTAAGTTTTCTAGACTTTAAATTTAAAATTCTCATCCTGTCTTGCACTGTACCCCCTTTTCTATAAATTGTAGATAAATTTCAAAGACACAAGAAAGACCCCAACATTAAAAATGCCACACACAAAGAATCCTCAGCAATGTATAACCAGACATAAAATAAGTTTTAGATGACAAACATGCTGAAAGCTACCACTGCTTTACAGATGAATAAGAAAAAATAACTAAGAACTGTCCTGTCACTTAATCATGCAATTTCAATTTTCAGAGTTTATAGTTTTGAGAAAGGTTCATTGTTGTATTATGTTTTGTTTTGTTTTGTTTTGTTTTTTTAAATAAGGAATGGGCACTGGGAAAAAATATTGAATAGCAAATACGTTATTGAAGATTAAAATATTCAAATCTTGATGAATCTAAAATCCGGGATGAGACTACATTTTAGAACCATCGAAAAGTACCTGAAATGGCTGCTGCGGGGACGCAAAAGCAGCAGAAACATTTGGAGGAAGCTGGGTTGCAATAGCAACAGGAGTCCCAGTCTGCCCATCCTTTCCTGTCACAACCTTTACCTGAGAGAAGATATTTTGAGAAAAAAGGGAAAATAATTTTTAAGACTGCTCAAAATGGCTTTGGCATTTTATCACTGATATTTCACTCAAATTTGGTAGGGGGAAAAAAATAATAGGCACTAGAGTGACAGTTTATAAAAGCCAAAGTTTTCCAAATGCAATCTTTGCAGTTAATTCAACTTATCAAGTAAAATATACTTTTGTTAATTTGTGTTTAAAAAAAAAACCTTAAAAATGAATGGTAGACTTTTCTTTAAAAAAAATATATATATATATACATATATATATATATTCATTCAGCGTACAGGCAACTTGTAAGGTGCCAACTCTATTACTAGAAGAGGCAGGACTAAAAGGCCAATGAGCCATGTTCAACAGGAAGTGATAAAGACAAAGGAAAAATGCACAAAAAAGAAGAAATCAATTTACAGACTTAAGTCTGTTTCATTGGCAAATAACCAAAGAGAAACTGAATTTAATTATATCACACCAATTCTGATAAAAACCTTACAACAATTATATATTTATATCTTTTGAAAGATATGAAATGGTTCCCATTGTCAGAGTTAAAGAAAACATATAATGACAAAGCCACACCAGATACATCCAATAACATCAATGAGCATAAGCAAAGAGACTAGCACTTGGGTACCAAAGGGCTGATTTCTTTGCAGAATAAGAGATGGCAGAGATTACAATTACATCAGCTAACTCATAAAACAAAACAAGCTTCACCAACACAAATTCACAGCACATGACACAGAAGCACAATATACAGTGCGTTACAGTACAATTCATCCCTATCAACTTGTTCTGGGCCTGGGAAATATAAATAAAAGATCATCAGTCTTTTAAGACTCCTTTAGCTTGGGGAAAATCTTCAATAATTCATCCACTGTACACAGAGTAACATCAAATCCCCAAAATAAAAATCAGCCTACAAATACAATTCTAAAGTCACATCCTCCATGATAATCAAAGCCTAAAATGACTATTTCCCAAAACTATAAATCATTTTATATTTCTACAGTTATTGTCACATTTAAATGACATAACAGGGTGATATTATATAAGATCTAGGAAATTAAGCTTCTGATTGGTCCTAGGAAAAAGGAACATTGACTCAAACTTTCTATTTAGGAATGGGGGAAACAGGGAGGAAATCCATAGGTAAAGTAGTAACTACAACTTTATTTAGAAACAAATGGGTGTTTTTGTGTATATTTATTTAGTGATTAGTCCATCCATCCCCTAAGGATTTAGATGCAGAACCTACAAAAGCAACCTGAAAGTTTATTGAGCTATTAAATGCTCTGCAAAACTCCATTCAAATCACCAGTTAAGAGCCTAGAGTGAAGGGGAAAAAAAATTTAGTCACACCAGTTTGATTAGATTAACCAAGCTGAAAGCTCAGTTTTTAATGGAACTATTTTAGGTGTCTTTACAATTACAAAAATCACCATCGTTATTTTTTTCCCTTTCAAAACACAGCCATTCGTATGGAAAAAAAAAAAAAAAAGAACTTAAGAAAAATACATTCTTAGCATTGCTATCAATCTTTCTTTAGGAATAAGATCCTTCCATAATCAAACTCTTAAAAATATCAAATTGATACAAATATTTATTATTTACCATTTCAAAGACTTTATCCTTCTTGACATTTCTCTTCTAAATTTTTAAGAAGTAAATTTCTTACCTCATCATTGATAACCTCAGATTTTTCCTCCTCCTCCTCTTCCTCAAGATCCAAATCATTTTGCTTAAGATATGCTTGTAAGGGTGCATAGTGTTTTTTCTTAAAAGCTAAGAAATCCATCATATTCCCTTGAAAATGCTGCAAGAAAAATAATTCAATCAAATACTCCTTAAAGTTTTCCTTTAGAGCTTCCATCTCTCTGTAATGATGATCCAGACATTGCTTTCTCATTTGAGCTGTTTCTTGAGACGCTGGTGGAATTTCCTCCAATTTTTTAGGTACTTTTTTCACTCCTATACTTCCTGCAGGAGCCAGAGGAAGGTTGGAAAGACCCTGTGGCACAGTGGCTCTAGAAGGGCTGGTGGGTCCCGGAGGTGGTGAAGTCATCCCAAAGGCTGAAGAGCCTCCAACTCCAGATATTAAGACACCCGAAGGCCTCTCAAACCCCATTGGTCTGTTCAACTGTTGTCCTTGAAGCACTTGCTGCTGTTGAATCAGTTGTCCTTGAATAATACTACTGATCTGGGGTGGCAAGCTAGTCGTGGCAATGTGACTGGGGCTAGTCAGAGGCTGCATACTGGCACCACTAGCTACCGGGCTCTGGGGTCCAAGATGATGGATGGTGCCACCTGTCTGGGTATGGGGCTGCGAAAGTCTGCGTTCTCGAACGGTAATAGGGGCCCCTGCATGCTGGAGCTGAACCTGCCCTCCCTGAGCAATCTGGGCGATGCCCGAGCCCTCCTGATACACAAAGTGTCCGCCATTTGAAGGGCTCAAGCTGATCTGTCTCACAAGGACACTGGCATCCACAAAGCCTCCAGTGGGGCTGGAGCTGCAAATGCCCAGTCCCGGACCAGGAGTGCCTGCCCGCACACTCTGTAATGCCTGCACTGGCCCAGGGCTGGGCTGAGTTGGGCTTTGAGACTGGACCTGTTGGGGCAGTGGGGAGGTAACTTGAATGTAGGATGGGGAGCCATGCTCAAACCTCCTTGGCTGAGAATTAAACTGAAAGCCTGGGGAAGTTGGATTGGGGATTGGCAAAGGGGTAAGGGTGATCTGCTGGTTTCCTCCAACTACTGGTCCAACATTCTGAAGTGTAATGTTTACATTCTGACCAGCTACTGGACTTCTATTCATAAGCTGCTGGATCTGGTAACTGGGAGACTGGGGAGCAGATGGGCTTGCTGAAGCCGCAAATGGAGCTGCAGGGGATTGGGGCAGATTTGAATGGGACTGTTGGTCTTCCCCCTCACTGCCTGTGAAGGACCTGGACCTTTGGAGCTGCACATTCTGAGGACCGTTGCCATGGTGCATTATCGCTTCCTTTTTTCTTCCAATTTAATACTTTCCTAAAAAAAAAAAAAGGGGGGGGGGAAT
This sequence comes from Myrmecobius fasciatus, assembly GCA_023553655.1. Lineage (NCBI taxonomy): Eukaryota > Metazoa > Chordata > Mammalia > Dasyuromorphia > Myrmecobiidae > Myrmecobius > Myrmecobius fasciatus. The sequence continues at coordinate 105,031 of JAJPUD010000011.1, read as the reverse complement.
TAAGTTACCTGATAGCACAAGCACTATTTTTTATTACCATTTATTTAGTGTGATAAAATTAAACATCTAGTAAAAGTACTAAAGCGGCTGAATATGTTCATTATCCACTAATTTTTAGAATTCCAAAGAGGGAAAAGAATCAAACAGGTGTTAACAAAAGTTGATTTTTTTTAATTCAGTCAAGACAAGCTAAAACATTTAAAACATTTGCATTCTTTAATTCACAAACACATGCAACTGAGCTACAACCTGGGAGTTATCATTCAGTCTTCACACTATCATCCTTTACATCCAATCAGTTAATTATCAAGTCCTGTTAGTTCCATCTCCTCAACATCTTCTCACATTGATTCCTCTTCCTCTTCTCTAGTCACATCACATTAACCCTAGAAGGGGATCTCAGCACTTCTTGCTTTTTAATTGGTCTCCCTGTTTCCAGTCTTTTCCCTTCTAAAAACCATTCTCCATACAACAATCAATTTGATACTTCTAGTGCACAGATCTAGCCAACATTTGACAATGTTGATAACCTTTCTGGATATTCTTTCTCCCTCTGCATTTTCATGACCTTACTCTTGGTTCCTCTATCAATCTGACTTCCCATTTTTAGTTACTTTTGTGGAATGTTCTTCCATGCCATGCCCACTCTGAGTGTCCATCAGTACTCAGTCCTAGGTTCTCTTCTCATCCCTCTTACTAAGTGATGTCATCAGCAATCAGGGATCCATCTATACACAGAAAATTTCTAGGATTTATCCAGCCCTAGTTTCCCTCCTGAACTTCAGTAGTATATATCATTGACTGCTTGATGGAAATTTCAAACTAGATGTACAAAAGACATCTCAAACTTACGTCTAAAACATCCCCAAAAATTCTCTCTTCTTTTGAATGTCTCAATTACTATCCTCTTTTCCAATCATCCAATATCACAATCTTATGTTATTTTCAACTCCTCTCACTCAGCCCACCTATTCAAGCAGTTACCAGATCTTACTATTTCTTTCTTTACATCTCTTATGCATACTGCCACCCCCATAGTTCAAACCTTTATCACCTCTTGCTTAGACTATTGAAATAGCTTTCTAATTGGTTTCCCTGAGTCTTCCCATCTTCCTCTAAGCTGCCAAAGAAATTTTCCTAAAGCACAAGTATAACTATGTTACCCTCCAATTCAACAGATTCCAGTGACTCTTTATTTCTTCCAGAATCAAATATTAAGTGCAAAACATGCAAACAACTATGTACAAATAAAATGTACACAAGATAAATTGGATAGGTTATCAAAGACAACTCAAAAAAAAAAAAAAAAAACCTGTCCATCTGTAGTACAAGAAAAAAAAAAGGACATTTAAATATCTGCATAGAATTTAGATGACTAGAAATGGAAGTGAATTCAGAAGTATTTAGAAGAATTCAAAAGTTTAATACTCCTGGTCCTTTTATAGATGAGGAAACTGAGACCCAGAGAAAGGAAGTGACTTGGCCACAATGACAAATCTAGCAAGTAGGGACAGAACCACATTCTGTGTTCATCAGATATCATGCTCCTTCTATCAAAGCAGGAGGCCCACTATAAGAAATATTAATGTTGAAGAAAACAATAATTTCAAAATTAAGGTTAAGATATTTCTTTCTCTTCGCTGCAGTTATTTATTAAAAAATGTCTAAAGATGGAGGTAGTAAAAATCAATTGTTGAACTTTGAGTTAGGAAGCTGTGGGTTTTAATTTCACTGCTGACACTCACTATGCTATCCTAGGCAAATCATTTAATAATATGTACCTCAGACAATTCATCAAGACTTATCTACTAAGTTGGCTGAAGTAATTCCCACAATAGAATTTGCCCCTTTTAAAGAACTAGGAAAAGTTACAACATCTTACATAAAGATGTGTCAAAATAAATTACACTAAGATGTCTTCATGCATTAGTTACAAAAAATCCATTTTTTAAAAAAATAGGCTGCTAATATGAAAGGAAGAAAAGAATTTCCCAAAGTTTTTGTCATTACCAAAAAAAAAAAAAGTTTCCTTATTCATAACTGTTAAACACCTAAAATACGTTAGCTTAAAAGGGCAAAAAGGATTACCAATTCAAATGATATCATACCATAACAAATTTATAAACTTTACATATTAATAAATTAACATAATATTAGAATATCCACCTAAAAGACTGCACAGAGAAAAATAATGTCCAATTATACTTAGCCCAATTCTAATCAAATGAGATCAATATTTGTATAGTGCTTAGCATAATTCACAATCTACCTTTCCAGCCAGTATCACCCCGAAAAAGAAGCCTGACTTCCAAAAGGATATTGCATAATCAACCTCATTATTCACATCATTCCCTTTACAAGTGCTACTTCACCCACCTCCAGCCCATTAAGATCCCTCTTTTTCCTAAACACAAATACATATTGTTTTCTATTGTTTTTTTCTTCTTTTTTTTAATCCTTTCTAACCAGATAGTATACTCCTTGAGGCCAGAGACCATGGCTTATGCTTATTTAAATTTTCTACTATACCAAATATAGTACTTTGCACAAAGAAGCTAAAAAAACACTTACTACTTAGTTCATCTGTTCATTCAATAAACATTTATCTTGGGCAAATCACATCATCTCTGGGCCTCAGTTCCCCCATCTGCAAAATGAGTGGGTTGGACTAGATAAGTGGTCTTCAAAGTTGGGGCTTTGTTGGAAAGCACTCTGAAAGAAATTAGATACAGACCAACAGTTCACACCATATGTTAAGATAAAGTCTAAAAGTTTTTATAATGTAGATATAAAAGTTAACATTAAAAGCAAATTGAGGAACAAAGAAGAAATTACCTTTCTGACTATGGATAGGGAAATAGTTAATAATTTTAAAAGATAAAATGGAAAATTTTGATTATATATAACAAGACAATTTTGTACTAACAAAATTAATGCAATTAAATTAGGGAAAATGATAACATAAAAATCTTCACAACAAATTTCTCTGATAAAGTATCATACACAGGAATATAAGAGGAAGTTAATTAAATATATAGGACTAAGATCCATTCCCTAAAAGATAAATGGACAGAGTAGGGACAGTTTTCAAAGGAAGAAAAGCAAAGCTATTAACAACTAAATGTGTTTTAAATCACTATTAGAGGAATACAAATTAGTTACACTTCTTAGTTGATGATCTTAGATGATTGCAAAGGAGGAAAATGAGCAATTTTGGAGGGACTATTATAAAAAAAAAAGCACCCTCATATAGTGTTGGTGGAGCTATGAACTAATAAGTCACTCTGGAAAGCAATTGTACTCTAAAAGTAACTAATCTATGATGTTCTTTGAGACCAGGACCTTTCTCCAATACCACTATTAAGCCTGTACTTCCAAAAGAGATAAAAGAAAGAGGAAAAGGACCATAAGTCCAAAATATTTATAGCAACCTTTTTCATAATAGCAAAAACTTGGAAAATAAGGGATTTGGCCATCTGTAGGGAAATGGCTAAACAAATTATGACATATAAATGGAATAGAGTATGATTATGCCATTAAAAAACATCAAAATTTCAAAGTTTCAGAGAAAACTGAAAAGACCTTTATTAATGGATGCAGAGTAAAGTGATAACTAAATGAACAATTTTTATAACAGTACCACTAAGAAAAACATCTTTGAAAGACTTTAGATTACTGACACATACAATGAGAAACCACAATTCCAAAAGAACCAAAGGTATACCATCCCCCTCATTCCAGAAAAGTGGGCTTAAAATACAGAATGAGATATATATTTATGAACATGACCAATATGGGAATCTGTTTTATTGGATTATAAATATTTGGTATGAGTTTTATTTTTTAATTTTTCAATTAGGAGAGGGGGAAAGAAAACAAATGCTTATTAAAATAAATAAAAGGACAAAAAAACAAACACTTATTGGCTGTAATCAAGGTTAGACAAATAAATGAAATGTTAATCAAAGAGAATGCTTAATCTCCAATGTGATAAAAGTATGCATTAACAAATTAAAGAATGTGTCAAAAAATAAAAACAAAATGAGAGGCCTTGGTCGAACTCCAAAGGGGTAGAACCCAACCATTCAGAGGAGAGTATAATGGGTCACATTGTAGTCTAACCTGCTACAACTAATCTTGGGCTGTCTCTAAAACCTTTCAATACTCCCCTACACTTCTCCCAAATTGTCCTTCCCTAGCTTCAGGGAACAATCAGGATGGCCCAAAACTCTGTAGTAACCTAAGTCCAAACAAGTGTTTCCATTATCCTGCTCTGCTCCTTATCATCTTGTGGCTACTCAGGCACCCCTAAAGTCCTGATTTAGTCAGTGAGTAAATTCGTATACTGAAAATGCTCTCCATTTGTCACTGCCAAATATGATAGCCTTTTCTTAATTTATGTCCTCCTTGATTTCTCTATAGCAACTGTTTCTATGGCTCATCCTCTCCCCTGTCTATATCCTCTACGCTCATGGTTATCACATCACTGTTCCTCTTGGATCTTCTGCTGGTTAAACTCACTTTTCTCAGCCTCCTTTGCTCCATTATTCACAACACATTTCCTAACAGATGTTATACCCCAAGGATTTGTCCTGAACCTGTTTTCTCTATTCTCTGTACACTCCCTCACTTGGTGATTTCATCAGTTCCCAAGTATTTGGTTATCATCTCTGTACAGATGGTTCTCAGATCTATACCTAGGGATCTAATTTCTGTCCTCAACTCCAGTCCTACATGACCAACTAACTACTGAATATGTCAGAACTGATATCTGTAGACATTTCAAACTCAATGTGCCCAAAACAGAACTTATTACCTTTTGTCCCAAAACCCACTTCTGTTCCAAACTCCCTTTTTCTGCTAAGGATACTATCTACCTTCACAGTTTCAAAAGTTGTCCTTGCAGTTACTCCTGACTCCCTCATTTTCCCTTATCACATAGCCAATCAGTTGTCAAATCTTATAATTTCTGCCTCCACATCACTCTCATCTATCTCCTTTTTTCTTAAAATGCCATTACCTTAGTTCAAATCCTGGTCATCTTTCTCCAGAATTAGTGCAATGGCATTCCTCTGATTCATGTCTCCTCTCTCCAATCAATCTTCCACAAAGCTGCCAAAATGGTCACTGTAAAATGCAGGTCTGATAAGCCACTATTCCTTACTCAATAAATTCCACTAACTCCCTATTGACTTTAGGATAAAATGTTACTTTATCATAATTTTTGTGATTTCTACTTTTGTATAAGTTTTATAACATACATATTTATTAGCATAATATACTACATAATTTATGAATAAATAACATAAAGGGGATACATGCCCAATTGACACAATCAAAAAAACTTGCAGATTATTAGACTAGGCTACCTTTAAGTTTCAGCTCTAAATCTAGGGTCCAATTATCTTATGATAAAGTACCAATCTAAGGGCACTGGGTATTTGAAAGGCAGGAGAAAGGAAAGAACACTATACAAAGGACACTATATATATATATAAGAACATACTATATATATACTATATATATATATATATATATGTATATATATATATATATATAAGAACACTATACAAAGTACCAGGAATACAAAGTCTTTTTTTATTATTTTTTTAAAGTTATTGCCTTCAAGCAACTTTCATCAAGTACTTTGATAAAAGAATCCAAGGAAGTCTCATGGGAAGTCATCCTGATTGGCAATTGAGTAAAGGCCTCTGAAGTCACAACTTCAATCTCATTCATGACTCCTCACTCTCAATTGCTTTTACCAAGTCTTCTCTCTATCTTCACAACATTTCTTAAATGCCTCTCCTCCCAACTCACAGGGCAACCATCTCAGGGCAGGACCTCATCACTTCTCCCTTGGGACTATTCTATGATATCTCTTACTGAAGCCTTTCCCCTCAACATTCCAGCCTCCTTTCACTCATTCAAAGCTGATTTTCCTGAAATGAAAGTCTGACCTCGTATATCTGACCAAATCTGATCAAATATAAATAAACTCCTCGATCATTGTATGCAGCAAAATTATACAATGATCAATTCTGATGATCAATTTTGACAATCAATTTTGATGAATGTGACTCTTTCCAACAATGAGATGATTGAGGCCAGTTTCAATGATCTCATCATGAGGAAAGCCATCTACACCCAGAAAAAGGATTGCAGGAATTGAATGTGGATCATAACATAACATTCTCACTCTTTTTGTTGTTCATTTGCATTTTGTTTTCTTACTCATTTTCTTTCCTTTTTGATCTGATTTTCTTGTGCAGCAAGATAATTGCACAAATATGTTTACATACATTGGATTTAACATATTTTAACATGTATAACATATATTGAAGTATTTGCCATCTAGGGAAGGGGATGGGAGGAAGGAGTGGAAAATTTGGAACACAAGGCTATGTAAGGATCAGTTGAAAAATTATCCATGCAGGGGCAGCTAGGTGGCACAGTGGATAGAGTACCAGTCCCGAAGTCAGGAGGACCTGAATTCAAATCTGGCCTCAGACACTTAACACACTTCCTAGCTGTGTGACCCTGGACAAGTCACTTAACCCCAATTGCCTCAGCAAAAAATAAAAAAGAAAGAAAAGAAAAAGAGAAGAAAAAAGAAAAATTATCCATGCATGTTTTGGAAAAAAAAAAGCTTTAATAAGAAAAAATATTCAAATGAAAAAATATATAAATTCTTCAATTTGACATTTAAAATACTTCACAACTTGTCCCCATCTCTATCTTGCCAGCCTTCTTACATTCCATTCTCCTTCTCACACTCTTTAACTCACGAATCCTGGCCTTCCATTCTCAGTTTGCAATGACTATTTCCCATAACTGAAATGTATCTCCTTCTCACCTTTGCTTCTTAGAATTCTTCATTCCTTCAAGACTTAGCTGAAAGCACCAACTACTTCATAAAACCTTTTTCTTGGTCTCAGCTGCTAGCACAGCTCCTTCCAACATTTTTTTTTTAATTTATTTTGAAAACATATGGCCATCTTCGTGACATCATTGTCTTTTGTATCCCTAAAGCTTAGTACAGTGCAAACATTTAGTAGGTTCTTTTTTTTGCTTTTTTTGCTGAGGCAATTGGGGTTAAGTGACTTGCCCAGGGTCACATAGCTAGGAAATGTCTGAGACCAGATTTGAACTCAGGTCCTCCTAACTTCAGGGCTAGTGCTCTATCCACTGTGCCACCTAGCTGCCCCATATAGTAGGTTCTTAATAATTTTTTTTTAACTATTTACAATCTAATGTACTTGGCCTACTATGAATCCAGCTGGTTCCAAACCCCAAATCATGCTTCACCTCCCATCCCTTTCAGCCATCCATCTACTTCATCTTATCACTTGCCTTACATAACTCCCAGCCCCCCATTCCCCTGCTTTCCATGTCTTGCTCTGGGCACAGAAATCAAATCATTGCTATCATTGCTTCTCAATATTTCACTTTCAGTTGACTGCTCAATACATCAATTCATCATCCCTATGATTCTCCAGACCAAAATAATTTTACGATACATGAATATAATGAAATTATGTTGCAAGAAATGATGAGATGTGAGTATGAAAAACAGAAAAACATGAGAAATTCCACAGGAACAAAGTGAAATAAGCAAAAGGAGGAAAACAATAAACATCATTACTACAACAATGTACAGAACAAAAAAAAAAAAGGAAAGAGGAGGAAAAAAGCAACTGGGTGATGATTATGATAAACTTAGTCCCAGAAAAGAGTGAAGATTAGTTCATGGGTGCACAGCTGCCAAATTCAGCTGATGTCTAAGTCAGTTTAGCCAAGCTGCCTTTTTTCTTTCTTTTGTGCTTTGTTATAAAGGAAAAGACATTGAGAATATGAAAGAGAAAAGAGATAGCTAGAAATAGAGTTGAGACAAAAATTAAGATATCAATAAAAATGACTAAATCAGAAAAGATAAAATGGAACCAGACTATGAAGGCCTTTAAATGGCAAGCTGAGGCATTTGTATTTTATCATAGCATTACCAATCTCAAGCTGGAAGGGATCTTAACAGTCCATTTATTCCAATCCCTTCATTTTACATGGGCAGAAGAAACTGAAACCCAGGAAGATTAAGCAATTTCACAAAAGTACAGAAGTAGTAAACATTAGAAATAAAATTTAAAACCAAGTTCTCTGATTCCAGACAGAACCAATGCTCTTCCAGCATACTCCCTGGCCTCTTTATCCTAGAGAGTCACTGAAAATTCTTGAGGAGGAAAGTTGCAAGTTCAGAAAAGGCTCAAGGTCTTATAAAGACCAAGAAAGAGGGAGTTGTTACCACAACACAGAGGCCTAACCTAAAGCAGAAGCTATACTGAATGAAAATAAGGATATTCAAAGGGATGTTGTGGCAATAACATGAAAAAAAAAACTTATTTAAGCAAATAAGTAGAGGAATGAAGATGAGTGAATAATGGAATATGATTACAACTGGACATCTAGGATAGTGGTATCCTGAAGAGAAATAAGGAAGTGGGAAGAAAAGGTAGTTTTTGAAGTGAAGATGAGTTCTGTTTTGAACATGTCGTGTTTGAGATGCTTAACGAACTTCAAAATGGAGTTTAGAGCTCAGAAGGGAGACTAAGATGAAAATCCTCTACAGAAAGATAACTGAGCTCATAGAGCCAATTAATCAAGGAGAGGGAAGAGGAGAAGGGAATCCAAGACAAAGTTTGATAAACATCTACAGCAAAGGAGAAGGAAATGAATGATGATACAACAAAGAATCAGAGATTTACAGACAGAAAGGATATTAGAAATCATCTAATTGTATTCCCTCTTTTATCATATTAAAAAAAAAAATTTACCCACATCCCTTTAACCACAAATCATGTAGCCTTTCCAGATCAGGAGAACCATTAGAAAATTATGTTAAGAGAAGCCAATGGAGAAGTGAATATCTAAGAGGAAGAGATAATGTAAAAAGTCAATAATGTAAAAAGCTGCAAAGAAGTCAAAAAGAATGAGGCTTGAGAAAAGACTATTGGATTTAGGAATTAAGAAACTGTTATTAACCTTACAGACCAATGAAATAGTCAGAAATCAAAAAACTATGAAGGGAGTCAAAAGTGAGGAAGTAAGAGACAACTCTGTGAAGACAACTTTTTCTCTAAGTTTGTAAAAGAGAAGGGAGATGCAGGATAAAAGCTTGAGAGGGGCAGCAGAGCCAAGTGAAGGGTTTTTACAGACTAATGATAAGCATCGAATCATTTGATAACCATCAGAGACCAAGAAAAGATAAAGAGATATTAAAAATGGAGTGAGAGGGAGAATGGAAGGGAGATGACAGAAGTGTCAACATCCCTAGAGGAATGCATATAAGTGAATGGATTGGCCTTGGTGAGGAAAAAGAACTGTCAACACCTCAGAGGCCAGAGAAAAGAATGAAAGGATAAAGGATAAAGTGAAGGAATTTTGAGCTTTAGAAAAAGAATGAAAAGAAGATTCAAGGTGGAAAGAGTCCTTAATTTTCTCAAAAAAGACGGAGATGAGGAAGAACAAAAGGAATAAATCCTTAAATATTTTCTGAGTGCTTATTAGCTTATTATCTGTGCCCCAAATTTAAAGTTTTAGAAGAGCTCTTTTGTTTCACTGCCTCAAGTCTCAGTTTACATCAATCTATAGAACAGAGGTGTAATGGACAAGGGGGAATGGACTAAGTGTAGAACAATCAGATTAAAATGTAACTAGGAAATATTTAATAAAAATTAAAATATAACAGAATAAAGATTTAATTTTCTATGTCAATATGTAGCACACAAGGATTTTTATTTATAGGCAAGTGGCTCCTTTCTATTTGAGTGTAAGAAGTTTGAGGAGAATAGAGGTTTGGAATAGCTGCTAAATACAATAAAGTACCACAGAGTCAATGGAGAAAAAAATTGGCTTGTAACTTGAACAAGACATCTGATTTTCTTTGGCTTAGTTTTCCCTAACTGTAAAATAAAAGTACTGAGTTGACTAACCATTAAGATATCTTCCAGTTCCTAACACTGTGGATATCAAACTTGTATCTCCCTATACTACATGAAGTATCCAGATAAAAAGTTTTTAAAAAGAAAATAAAACTGTAAGAAATGTTAAGCAGGCTGATTTCAGAAAAGCATGAAAGGATTTACATGAACTGACGCTGAGTGAAGGGAGTAGAGCCGAAAGAACACTGTACACTGCAACAGCAAAATTATGTGATGATCAACTCTGATGGACATGGCTCTTTTCAACAATGAGGTGATTCAAGGCAAATTCCAATAGACTTGATGGAAAGTGCCATTCACACCCAGAAAAAGAACTATGGATACTGTGAATCAAAGCATAGTATTTTCACCTTTTTGTTGTTATTTGGTTTGCTTGTTTTCTTTTCCTTTCCCATGTTTTTTTTTTGTTTTTTTTTCCTTTTGATCTGATTTTTCTTGCACAGCCTGATGAATATGGAAATATGTTTAGAAAAAAATACATGTTTAAGCTCTATCAGACTGTTTGTTCTTGGGGAGGGGGAAGCAGGAAAGACAGAGAGAAAAATTTGGAATACAAAATTTTAAAAAGTTGAAATGTTGAAAACTATCTTTGCATGTTTTTGGAAAAATACTATTAAAAACAAAAGAAAAAAAATAGGTGGATGAAAATTATTCATGTTTAAAACTATAATTTATTTTTGGCCTACACGTGTTGAAAAAGCAACACTGTGCTTTTGTGATATCTACATCTAAGAATTTAGATATAAAAAACTACTGTTTTTATAAGGTATTATAAAAACAACAATATCAATAGCACTTAAATTTAATAATTAATACTGGTTTTAAATGTCCAATTGTATTATCCATACAATTTACAGAATAAGATTATAGTTGGAAAAAAAAAGACTACTATTTAAATGTTTATTCAATTTTTTAAGCAACGCACTCTCCAAATTAAGAAATTATTTCTTAAAAAAAGCATTTTAGATATAAGCAAATAAAAACAGACAATATGAACTAAACAAATCCTTAAGTATTTTCTGAGTGCTTATTAAGTTTAAAAGGTCTTCTGTGCCCCAAATGCTAGGGGGCAGCTAGGTGGCGCAGTAGATAGAGCACCAGCCCTGAAGTCAGGAGGACCTGAGTTCAAATCTGATCTCAGACACTTAACATTCCCTAGCTGGGTGACCCTGGACAAGTCACTTAACCCCAATTGCCTCAGCAAAAAGAAAAAAAAAAAAATTATAGTAGTAGAAGAGGTCTTTTGTTTCACTGCCTCAAGTCTCAGTTTACATCAATCTAGCCTCCACATACCTGCCATGGAGACTTTTCTAAAGCATAGGTCTGTCAGTCTCTACTAAGTAAACTACAATTATCCCTATTACTTCTAGAAGCAAATATGAAGTCTCTTTGACATTTAAAGTTCTTTACAATCAAATCCCAACCTATTTTCCATATTAATTTCTTTCATATACTCCAATTAAGTAGACAATAATCAATCAGTATTAAGTACCTATTATGTGCCAGGAACCAATGCTTAGCTTATAGAAAATAAAGGCAAAAAAACCAGTCCGTGCCCTCAAAAAGCTCATAACCTAATGAAGAAAGGCAACACATGAAAAGAAGCTGAAAAAAGAGGGGAAGAATAGAGGAGAGAGAGAGAGGACAGGTCCCCATCTGGGTCTCTATCCTTTGCACTAATTTACTCCTATGCCTTAAACTTTCCCTTCTCTTTTGCAATCTCCAGTTTTAAAACTTGACTGAGTATCATCTGGGTCTCTATTCTTTGCACTAATTTACTCCTATGCCTTAAACTTTCCCTTCTCGGAAAAGGCCCCACATGTGCAAGAATGTTTGTGGCAGCCCTTTTTGTAGTGGCTAGAAACTGGAAATTGAATAGATGCCCTTCAATTGGAGAATGGCTGAATAAATTATGGTATATGAATATTATGGAATATTATTGCTCTGTAAGAAATGACCAGCAAGATGATTTCAGAGAGGCCTGGAGAGACTTACATGAACTGATGCTGAGTGAAATGAGCAGAACCAGGAGATCATTATACACGGCAACAACAGTACTATATGACGATCAATTCTGATGGACATGGCTCTCAACAACAATGAAATGTTTCAAACCACCTCCAACTGTTCACTGAAGAAAGCCATATACACCCAGAGAGAGGGATGTGAAATGTGGACCACAACATAACATTCTCATACTCCTTGATTGATGTTTGCTTACATTGTGTTTCCTTTATCTGATATATCGTTTGTGTAGATAAGATTTTTCTTGCACAACAATAAGTTTGGAAATATGTATACATATATTCGATTTGCCAATATTTTAACATAATTAACATGTAGTGGATATCCTGCCATCTAGGGGAGGGGTGGGGAGTTGGGGGGAAAAATTTGTAACAGAAAGCTATGTAAGGGTTATTGTTGAAGAATTACCCACACATGTTATGCAAAAAAATTTAAAAAAAAAAAAACTTTCCCTTCTCTCTTGCAATCTCTAGTTTTAAAACTTGACTAAGTATCACCTCCTTCTATAAGAAATCTTTACAAAGTTTACATTGAACTACTAGTATCCTTCCTCCCAAATTACCTTGTATCTATTCCGAACAGAAAAAGGGAAGGGGATGGGAGAAAAGAGAAACAGAATGATAAAGGTAGAGACACTAAGAAACAATGAGAGATGACAAAGACAGAGAGAAGAGAAAGACAGAGAGAGAAGAAACAGACAGACAGTACAAAAGAGCAAGAATGAAAGAGATAACAAAAAGAAAATACAAGAAAATGAGAGTCAGAGAGAGAACATTAACTCTCTGAAGGCAAGGAGTATTTAACATGTCACTGTATCCCCAACATCTAACACAATGTCTGGCACATAGCAGGCAATTAATAAACATTTATTACTTGGTTAATTCATAACAATTAGAAAGCCATTAGACTATAGGACTGAAAGGTACAGGTTGAACTAATAAGTGGAAGTTAGGGATGATATTAGCTAATTATTGGGGGGAAATTAGTAGTAAAGCACCTTAAAGTTTGCATAGCAGGGACAGCTAGATGGTACAGTGAATAGAGTACTGGCCCTGGAGTCAGGAGGGCCTGAATACAAATGTAACTTCAGATACTTAACACTTACTAGCTGTATAACCCTGGGTAAGTCACTTAACCCCAACTGCCTCACCAAAAAAAAATTTTTTTAATAAAATAAAGTTTGCACAGCACATTACCTAATCTTATCCTCACAATGTTAAGAAAAAGGTGTTATTATTATCCCCCTTGCTGTGGAAACTGAGGTTTTCATTTCACTTTCACAGAAGTGAAATGTCTTGTCTAGGGTCACACAGTTATTAAGAGTCTGAGAGTGGATTTGAACTCAGGTCTTCTTGACTTGGATGCTGTACCACCAGCTGCCAAATCACATTTTAAAGATTCAAGATCTCTTTTTTTATGGTGTATGCATGCAAACTGACATGGTTTATTAGAATATAAAGAAATAATTTCATAATAAATACTGGTCTGTTATTAAGAACTTTATAGATTTCTTTAACAGCATTGCTATCCTCTATTAAGGTATTTAAATTCCAACTAACCAAATAGAACCAAAGTAGACACTGGTTGTTCAAGATCACATTTAAGAACCCTTCCAGCTTTAACATCCATGGTATTAGTGTTTAGAATCAAAAAAGGCATAATATGAATGCATTTATTGGTGGAGCTATGAAATGACCCAACCAATTTGGAGGTAACCATGCCCAAAGGGCTATAAAACTGTGCATACCCTTTGACCCAGCAGTGTTTCTACTGGGCCTACATCCCAAAGAGATCTTAAAGGAGGAAAGGGACGTATATGTGCAAAAATGTTTGTAGCAGCCCTTTTTGTGGTAGCAAAGAATTGGAAAATGAGTAGATGCCCATCAATTGGGGGATGGCTGAATAAGTTGTGATACATGAAGATAATGGAATATAATTGTTCTCAAAGAAATGATCAAGAGGGTGATTTTGGATAGAAAACGTCATCTGCATCCAGAAAAAGAACTATGGAGACTGATATAAATCAACACATGGTATGTTTACTTCTCTTTTCTGTTATTTCCCCTCTCCTATTTCCCTTGTGTTCTGATTTTTCTCTCCCAGCATGATTCATAAAGCAATGTGTATTAAAAATAAATACTTTAAAAAAATAAATCAACATGCTCAGAAGATCAAAAAAGAAAAAGGAATAGTATGAACCTAGAACATTAGTTTAGAAAAGTTTAAGACAAATAAATTTAATTTTTTCTTACACATAAAGTCATAAAGATGTTGAATTCATTCTCTCAGATACTGGTAACAATCACTTCAACAAAGACAGACAATGCATAATATCTCAAGGGAAACACTTCAAATATCTAGCCTTTACAATTCTTATTATGGAGAATCAAAATTTTCCCAAACTGGGAAAAACCACTGATTGGACCATAATAAATAATACTATCCTAACAAACTTGAATTTAATTTAACAAAAATATATATAGTGCTTTGTAGACATAAGACACTGAGCTAAGTATGTCAGCTTTTCAGAGATGAAGAGTCTTTGCTACTAACTCACAATTTCAAAGAGAGGTAAGAGAAGACATAGTCTTTCCAGGTTTATGGGGCCTTTTCTTCCTCCACTCATTCTACATTCCAGCCACCCTGGCCTCTCTGCTGTTCCCCATTGAGGCATCATGGTACAAATGAAAGAATGCTATATTTGGAGTCGGAGGGACATGGGTTCAAATCCCACACTTTATATTAATGAGATCTTGGGGAAATCTCTGAGCATCTTAATTTCCTGAGCTGCAAAATGATGGGTTTGGACTAAATTATCTTATAACATTCCTTCCAGCTCAAAATCTATGAAGTGAATTATGATATGCATATCATCTATGCTGATAAAAATAATAAACAGCACAAACCAAACACAGCTTACTATACTATAGATTTTCTAAATGGAACTAAAATCATGCTATAAACAACTACTCTTTGGCCTACCCATTCAAGCAGTTTCAAGTCCATCCAACAAAAATCTTATCTAGATCACATCTCTCTGTCCTATGCACAAAAGCAGAATGTAAATGTCTCACTAAAACCTCAATAAACTACATAAATACGTTATCATGCCTTATATCCACTAGTCAAGTAATCCTGTCAAAAAAAAAAAAAAATACAATTAGTCTGGCTCATATGACCTTTTCTTGACGAAGTCTGATGTAGACTCTTGGAATCACCAGTTCCTTTTCTAAATGTTCATTAATTATTCATCCCTTTAAACATTCTAGATTTTTTCTTGGAATTCTAATGAAATACCCTGGCCTAGGATTTACACATTTTATCTTTCCTTCTCTTTTCTGAAAATTGGGCCAATATTTGCCTTTTCTCCTATCCTGAAACACCTCCATTTTTTTTTTTTTTTTTTTTTTGCTTTTTGCTGAGGCAATTGAGGTTAAGTGACTTGCCCAGGGTCACACAGCTAGGGAATGTTAAGTGTCTGAGATCAGATTTGAACCCATGTCCTCCTGACTTCAGAGCTGGTGCTCTATCCACTGCGCCACCTAGCTACCCCAAACTCCATTATTTTTCAAAGAACCCTGGCAATGGCTTATCTTCATAGCACCCTGTACCCCTGCCATTACTTTGGCATGTAGCTCATTTGGTGACTTTAACACATCAGTCAAATATCTTTTTACCATGTCGTACTTGCCTAAGATTTCGACTCTGAATTAATCATTTTTATTTTGTTCCATCCAGTCCAAAAACTTTGGACAGAGATTTTAACTCTAAAGCGTCTCTTACAAATATCTCTTCTGTCTACTCAGATTCTGTCCAATGGACCAGAACAGTCTCTAACCTGTGAGTGGCCAAAGGCAAATGAACCAGGCTAGAGTATCAGGATCAAACAGAAATTTAATTTTAAAGTGAGGAAAACACTTGCAAATCCAAGTCTCTTCTCCTGAGAAAGAGGGCTTAACAAGCTGGAGCAAAGTCAGAGCTTATATACATGAAAAACCACAAATGGGCTGAACCATGGCACAATCATTTTCAGGCCTTGATCAGCAGCTCTCTGGCAGGTCATGTGTAGACAACATATAAATTCCTGGGCCCTGCAGGAACAGTCTCCAGGTTGACTATCTCACAGCAGGGGACAGAATCAGTGTTCACAGTGGGCAGTTCCTGGTTTAGTTCACTCAGCTGGCACAAGAAACAGGGGTTGTGAGTGTGTCAAGAGCTATGATGTTTCATCTGCTTCTGGCTCTCAGGTCCCTGGAGAAAAGGGGAAGCACCCTCATTGAACACCTGATGCTGGTCAAAGCAATACACTCTGCCAAAGGAAGAAATCATCCAGAGAGCAAAAAAACATGGGTATGCAAACCTCAGGACACCACAGGCTTACTGGGCTGTAGCTCTGAGAAATGCTATCTCCAAAATTTTTGATAGAGGCTAAGTTCAGATTTAACACTCTAACATTCTAGCACACACACACACACACACACACACACACACACACACATACTCTCTCTCTCTCTCTCTCTCTCTCTCTCTCTCTCTCTCTCTCTCTCTCTCTCTCTCTCTCTCTCCCCTCC
>JAJPUD010000011.1:63332-88340 GCA_023553655.1 Myrmecobius fasciatus | reverse complement strand
TCTCTCTCTCTCTCTCTCTCTCTCTCTCTCTCTCTCTCTCTCTCCCCCCCCTAATTAGTTCCCCTATCTCAAGTATCTCCCTTTTTCAATCCATTCTCTACACAGTAATCAAATTAATATTCTTAAAGCACAGGCCCAATTGTGTCATTCTCCTACTCAGAAAGTTTCAGTATCTCCCTATCTAGGTAAAGGCACTGAATAGAACATTGGGCTTCCAATCAGAAAAATCTAAGTTCAAACCTGACCCCAGACAATTACTAGCTGTAGGATCCTAAGTGAGTCTTTTAAACTCTCTGCCTCCATTTCCTCAACTGTGAAATGAGGATTATAATAATCCTTGCTTCCCTAGGGTTACTGAGAATATCAGATGAGATAACATTTGTAAAAAGCCCTGTGCCTTGTATTTAGGAAATGCCATATAAGTATATACTCCCTTCTAGGGATATATGATATATAAACTTTCCCATTTGGCAAAAGCCCTTGAGAGGTTCCAGCCTGCCCTTCCTGTTTTATTCAATATTACTCTTCTTCCCATATTCTACCTGTCAGACACAATGGCTTAGTAGCTGTTCTGCAAATACAATATCCTGTTTCCACCCTATCCCCCAATCCTCCCTTTTACATTTTCCCCTTATGTTTTTTCTCCCAATAAGAATTTAAGTTCCATAACAGAATGTTTCATTTTGTTTTGTTTCTAGGCACTTAATAAATTCAAGACAAATGCCTAACAGCAAAAGAAAACTGGGATAGTTCCATTTCCTTCCCTTCAACATTTAGAGTTTTTTTGGAACTCTAACTCTGTGATGCTGTGATCACTCCATTACTCCTTCTCTGATCCTCCTCTTGCCTTTATTACAGCTACAAGGAACTTTTTAAAATTTTGGTTTTATGTCCTTGGTAACCTCAGCCTCTACTGAAGGACTAAGCACTATGACACTAAGGGCAATGCTTTTGTATTTGTTTTACAATGCCTTCCCTTGCTTCCAAGATTTTTTTTGATGTAGAACTATGTTTCCATGATTGCAAATACACAAACTATATCAAATTGCTTGCAATCTAGGGGAGGGGGAAAGAAGAAAGGAAAGAAAATTTGGAACTCAAAATTTTATAAAAATAAATGTTGGAAACTATCTTTACATGCAATTGGGAAAAATATTATTTATAAAATTTATTTTAATAATTTCCATCAAAACTTTTACTTATAAGAAAACTCATTAACCTACTCATAACCTTTAATCCAAATAGACTCTACCCTAAGAAGGCCAAAGACAAACGAGCCCCACAAAACATTCACGGCATCATTTTTTTGTACTAAGAAAAACCAGAGTCAGTGTGGGAACATATAAACTGGGGAACTGCTGGTCAACTGGGGCACATGAATATAATGGAATACTATTATACTATAAGAACTTAACATGAGAATTCAGAACAGCACTGAGAAGCCTTAATATGAACTGATACAAAGTGAAGTAGGGACAATAGAAAAATGAAGAAGCCACAAACAATATACAAAAAGAAATAATGTAAATAAAAACAATAAAAGACCAGCAAACTAATTATAATGACCAATCTCAATTTGGGAGAACAATGAAACACATCTCCCTCCTCTTGATAATAAGGTGGAAGACTAAAGATATAAAATACTGCATAGATTATCAGATGTATCACTAGGTTGATTGGTTTTATTTAACTTTTTATTGTAAGTGAGGGTTCAGTGAAGGAAGAATATACTGGGAAGTGACTGGTGTCAAAACAAGTTATAGCTATAAAACTATAAAAATAAAAACCAATATAAATTGAACTCTATAAAGATAAAATGTTTAAAATAAATGAAAATCCATGGGTTGAAATAATACCTTACAAATATACAATAGCACCTTTAGGTGATTCCCTTTTTTTTCTACTGAACAAAAACAGTTTCTCTTTGTAGCTTCAGATATCTTCAGGCTTTCACTGTTTAATTTCAGTCCACAAGATCTTAGTCATCCTTTATCTAAACCCTCTGGATTCTTCTCTCCCAAAATCTATGCAAGTGTCAGACCTGTCTGCTTTTCTGAGTGTTCCTAGAATGGATGCTTCATTTCTCTTTATCAACCAGTTTCCCCTGCTAGTATAAATCAAGTCCAGAACAGAAGTTCCCCTTTGCAATGCCTCTGCCATTTTAAAAATGAAATTATCTATTTTTAAAGTAAACCAAGAAAGTATTACTTGCTCTCCTTTTGACAATAGCATACATACGGATAGCTGAAATCCCCCATCACTACTATACTGTGCCTTAATGCCAGGACCCATTCCTCCTTCTCTCTTTCTGAGCAGGTGACCTATGTTCTACTCCAGTAACAATACTGCTATTTTTGCCTCTCTTTATACCCCAATAGAAATCCCTCCCCCCCCCATTCCTCGATCTCCTCATATGACACTATATTCTTAATATATAATACTATTACATTTCTATTCAACCTCCTTTTCCAATTTCCCTTACTTATAAATAAAAGACATTCCCTTCCAAAATCAGTCACAGGTCCTAGTCTCATTATGGCAATTTTGTCTTTTTACTTTGGGATCTCTAGTTTACCTAGTTTGTTAGCAATTCTCTGTGTATTCAAGTAAAGATATCTGAGACCAGAGGTTGGACCAAGTGCTTCTCTAAAACTTGCGTCACATAAGTGTCTCTACTGCTATTCTTATTTCTTCATTGTAGCTACTTCCTAAGGGATCTAATTAAGTTTATAAATGCAAGGAATTTTCTCTTTTCCCCATCTTTTCAGTATAGAGCCCTTTAAATTAGATTTGAAAGATTCTAAGACAGAAATTTTTTTTCTTAGTCTTCTTAGTCTATCTTTACATGTATTCCATCTCTGGCCAAGTCTCTATCATTCCTATATTTTAAACCATGATTCAAATCTTATTCTAAGACATCTCTTTTCTAAAACCTTGTTTTCAGTGGGAAGCAGAGGTGAAAAGGATAGCTCTTTCCCTAAAGTGACCAATTTCCTGCTCAAGACTTCAATAATCTTTCTCAAAGTGGCCTAGATTCCTTCAAGTACTATCAATTTTGTTTTCATGAATCTCTAAATATGAATAGAAGTCATTCAGTTCAACAAGTCTTGGAAGATTCTCTTTCACACACTAAGTAAATTACAGAAAAAGACAGCAATTCTCTATTATTAATGTCCAATCAACAAAGAGCTATATTTATACCTTTCAGCAGTGTCACTCACTAGATATAACAATTCATTTTTTTTTCCCATTCTAACCTTTACTGGATTATCTCTGATCTAGTAACACTTGTACATCTATTACCTAGAAGCTACCTTTTCCTCCTCTACATCATAGTAGTTAGCTAAGTATTATAGAACAATTTAATTTTGTAATCCCAGAAGGTAAAAGCTTTTATTATCTCTATTTTATGGAGGAAACAGATTTTTTACAGATATTTTACAGAGTCCAACAGATGTTAAGTCACTTGCTCAGAATGACACTGTCAGTATTTGAGATCACATTTGAAGTCAGGTCTTTCTGACTCGTGATCCTTCAATCTAATGATTGTACCACTAGCTACAAAGACCTCCTGTTAATTCCAAGTATTAAAGGATCTTTCTTCCCTTTCTCTAGTCACAATCTTCCATTTTCCAATTTCCTAATCCAATAGATGAGAGTCCTTCCCTTCCTCTTCAAATTCCATTTCTTCTTTGTTTTTTACAATGAAGTTCTTCATTCATTTATTTAAGGAAAACATTCTTTCTAATAGCCTAAGAACACAGAGAACACTTGTAGTTCCTTTCTTCCCTAGGTAAGATCAGTTTGTGCTGGCAAAAACAAGGAGTACATGACCTGTGCAGGTCACTGTGAAATTCTCCCAGTTCTCTATGCTTTCTGGAAGCAAAACACTCAGTGTTCTCTCATCCCTTCTAGCACTTGAGGGCCAGGCTTCCCAGGAAAACTGCTCAACAAACTGATAGTGAAGTTATCTTTGTCCTTCTTACCTCTTGTCCAAGAATAGACACAACCAATTTTCCTTCCCTGGGCTTAGCAACTTACTTTTCCTCCTCACATCCTCTATGGGTACTTTTTTTTTCTCTCAACTTTCAAAATCACACAATCTCAGAGCTGGAAAAGATGACAGATGCTATCTTGAATCTGTTTACTGATTAAGGAAAATTCTAAGGTGCTCATTTCCAAAACAACTGTAGATATCTCACAACCATTTCCGCATATCTTTCATATTTTTATGTTTAAAAAATTGTATTCTCACCAATTTAAAGGGGAGGAGGGGGATGGTTAACCTTAATTCAGAAATTAAGAGTCAAAATTACCTTAAAATTTCAGGCTATTTTAACAAAACATTAGAAAATGTGCATCTCTGCAATATTATGACAGCATTAAAAACCAATGTTAATGTAGTTAAAACATCCTAAATAATTACAAATAAACATTACTATTTTGTTATAACATCTAAATATGCACAATAAAATCAATTATTACTCAGTATCACTTTTAACTGAACCATTTACTTAAAAAGTAAAGACTACGTGTACTGGCACCATTTTAAATTGTTCCCACAAAAGCAAACAGGAATACTGTATAAAAATGAAATATGCTGGTAAAGGGTCTTACTAAATACAGTCAAAACAACCTATTAAAACGGCTAGTCAGCACCTGCTTAAGTCATTTCAAGTACCTTTTTTCAAAACTGGCTTACTAGGAAAATGAATAATTTTCAGACAGTGCCATGGCATCCCAAGGCTTTTCCAGCTTTAAAATTCTAGGATTCAATCTTATGGCTGTGGTTTTTTATTTTATTTTTACATTAAGAGTCATAATATTTCGGTTAAATACTTACTTGTTGTATTAACCCTGAGAGTGGGAATGGAGATTAGAAAGATTTACTTGATGTGACTCAGTTTCTAAATACTTAAAAACAAAGATGATGTTTACTAACAATGCTTCTTCCTTCCTTCTGTTCTTACCACTATCTAGCACTACCCAAATACGGATGATTAGAATTATTTTTTAGATTTATCACAGATTTAGGGTTAGAAAGGATCTTAAAAGAGTCTTCTCCGTTTTAAGGCCCTTTAAAACTGAGAGTCATACAGATAGGAAGCAGCGGAATGGGAATGGGAATCCAGGTCCCTGACGCTCCATCTGATTGAACCCCATCATCCCTATACCTAAGATAGCGACACAAAAGGGCTTCTGGTTTGCATCGGGTCTTCCTATGGGGGCTGGGAAGAGCCTAACTGGGGGCTGAAAGCAGTAGACTGTCATGCAGACACCCCTTCCATCCCGGGGCAAGGGAGAAGGGAAGGACGGGAGTTGACAGCTCCGCCGTTAGTTTGGTCCCTTGCCCGGCATCACTCTGCCTCCAAGGAGCATCCTGCATGGTGCCAGGCCCAGCAGGATGATGACGAAGGACAGAACAAGCCAGAGCGAGGACAGAGAGCGCTCCGCTTGGGGATATGAAGGAGGCGGGAGAGGTCAAGTTGTTCCCCGGTATCAGGGCCTCAGTTTCCTCCTCGTCCGAGATAAAGGGGGACTGCCGGGCTGACCGTCGAGCCCCTCACCCTGCGCTGCCCCGGGTGCTGACAACAATGGTCAGGGCGGCAGGGGACTCCGTCCGCCTGCAGGGGCCTCCGCTCCGCTTCCCTGAGTCCAATCCGTCTCCCTCCCGCCCGCCACAAAGAGGAGGCGATGGACTCACGTCCGGCTCCGGGGGAAGAGCAGGGAAGGCCCCGCAGCCCTGCAGCGGCGCTGCGCGGCCCGCGGCGGCCTCTCCCACCTGAGCTCCGACCTGAGCTTCAGAACCGCCTAGGCCCCCAGCGCCTCCGTCCAGCGTCCCGTCCGGCCCTCCGTCAGTCCGTCCGTCTGTCGGCGGCGGCGGCCCGGAAGCCCCGGCGGCCTCTAGGTCCGACGACCGGAAGTGGCCCACGCGCGCCCACGCGCCGCGCCTCCTGGGGCCCGGGCCGAGCCCGCGCAGTCGGGGCCCAGCTCTCCACGGCTTGCCTGGGCTCTCCTCGCGACTTCTGGGACAGACTTACCTCGGCTCTCGTCCGGCGGGAAGGAGGTGGCGACCGCCGCGGCGGCCGTTCAGTGCCCTGAGAAAAGGCGAGAGGAGGCGCGACCACGGCGAGCCGGCTGGGACATACGCCTCCGGGCCTTTCGCCTTCGCGTCGTCCCCGCTCACCTCAGGGTCCAGCCAGAGCCCCACTCTCGAGGACGCGTCAATTCGAGGCGCTGGGGGGCGCTAAGGGGCGACAGGTGGGGGTGGAGAGGAAGAAGAGTCATAGAAAAGGGAAGGGAGAGATAGAGAGGAGCACACTAGCGAGAGGAGACGGGAGAAAGAGAGGCTGGCGGGCGGGGCCGACGGGAAGGAAGGCAACTTGAAGAGCGCGGACCCAGGGAGGGGGAGGAGGACTACTAACAATGCACACTCCTAGAGACGGCCTTTGTAGGGCTCTTGGAGAAAAGGAAAAGCAATCAATCCGGAGCAATCAGCAACCATTAGTGATCTAGAGGCTGGAGAAACAGACAAAAACAAGCAGGCTCTGCCCTTGAGGAGCCTCCATTCCATGATGAAGACAAACATCAATCAAATAATAAGAGTTCTGGAACCTCCTCACCTCCAATCCAGCCTTCATTCTTAGCTGTCTAATTGGTTTGACAGGTTTAACTTTGTCACTTCCCCTCCTCCATCAACTCCCATGGCTCCCTATTACCCCACCCAGGATCACTTATAAAATCCCGTGTTTGGCTTGTAAAACTCATATAACATGGCCCTGCCTACCTATGCTATTGTCTTACACTGTGTACTCTGGGATCCGAAGAACCTGGCCTCCTTTCTGCTCCTCGCCCAATCTGTAAGCATTTATTAAGCGCATACTGTGTGCCAGACACTGCGCTAACTACTGGGAATACTAAATCCTTACCCTGAAGGAGCTCACAACATTTAACTCCAGTGCCTGGCACATAGGTGAGGCAAAGAGGAATTTAATCTAATGGAGACAATATACAAACAAATAGGCAAAGTAAGCTCTTAGTAAGATAAATAGGAAATCATTAACACAGAGAAAACCTTGGACTTAAGAGGGGCTAGGGAAGGTTTCCTGTAGAAGGTGGAATTTTCGTTGGGACTTAAAGGAAGCCAAGTAGGTCAGTAGTCAGAGTGGAAGAGGGAGAATCTTCCGGACAAACTGCCCAAAGCTGAGAGATGGAGGGTCTTATTTGTGTAAGAGCCAGAAGGTCACTTTGACTGGCTGGAAGAGAAGGGAGTAAGATGTAAGAAGGCAGGAAAGGTAGGAGAGAGGCAGGTTCTGAAGGCTCTGAGTGCCAAACAGACTATTTGGTACTGGCTTCCAGAGGCAAACCAGTCTGCAGACTCCAGGCATTCTCAGCATGTTCCCCCATACCTGGAATATTCTCCCTCCCGGCTTTCTTGGCTTCCTTTAAGTCCTGAGAGAGAGAAAATCCCATCTTCTAGAAAAAAACCTTTCCTGATCCACCCTTAATGAAAGGGCCTTCCAACTGCTGATTATCCCTTTTATCCAGTCTCTATCTTGTTTGTAAATATTTGCATGTTGTCCTCTGTCATATAACGACATGTATCCCAAGCACATAAATGGCACTTTAATTCAATCAGGATTGTGACTTGCCCAGGGTCATACAGCTACTAAGTATCTGAGACCACATTTGAATCTGCTCCTCTTGATTTCCAGAGCTTCACACTCTTATCTACTGCACCACCTAGATGCTAAATGCTAATTGACTTATAAACTCCAAATTTATCTTGCTGTGTGTGTGTATATACATATTTTTATATGTGGTGATCTCGTTTGATTCCATTGTAAATTTAATTAAAGTGAAACAGAGTTGCATGAAGTCCTCAAATGTCCCGTAGCAGGGTGGAGTCAAGAGCACTGGTGCTGACTGGAGATGCAGTGGATGGTCTTGGTGTCTTTCATGACTACTCAAGCTCTTAAGTGCTCTGCAACACCTGCATCACCTGCCTTCAAGGCCATAAGAACAAATTGTTCTCATCTGCCCTTTCTACCAGGGAAACTCTTCACATGCTTGGGGTAGACACCCCCCCCGAGTTTGAGACCCTTCCCCATATATATATATGTATATGATTTGTACATATGTACATACACACATATATATTATTTATACATTGTCATTTTCCTGTTGTGCCTTGTTTTTGCCTTTTTATCACCAGCATTTAGCCCAGTACCTGGCACAGCATAAATAAATGCTTGTTGACTGGAAATGTTAGACAAAACAAACAACTGTATATTCACAACAAATACAACATAAATGCAAAATACTTAAATACAAAGTAATTTGAAAAGGAGATTAGGAAAGAGGAGTCAAGAAAAGCTTCTGTAAAAAGTAGAGTTGGGAATTGCATCTTGTAGAAAGAGAGGGATTCCAAAAGATGAAGAAGGTGAGAAGGAAGCACATTCTAAACCCAGAACAGAGACCCGGGGCCAAGGCATGAAGATAGGACATGATTGCCCTATTTGAGGATCAGAGAGAAGGGAGCTTGGCTGGACCACAAAGCTTAGAGGACCTTAGAAAGATAGGTTGCAACAGTGGGGGAAGCTTACTTTGTATTTACTTTGTATCAGCATTATAAACAAACATGTTCCCTTTTGAATAGAAGCTATTTGAAAGCTGAAAATACTTCACTTTGGCCTTTGTGTCCCCAGAAATCCTGCCCAATTCAGTGACCTTATTTGGGGGTTTCTTGGCAGAGATACTAGAGTGATTTGCCAATTCCCTCTCCAACTTATTTTTCAGATCAGGAAACTGAATGTTTATTTCAATTAAGTGACTTGCCTAGGATCACACAGTCAGTCCGGATTTGAATTCAGGAAGAAGAGTCTTCCTGATTCCAAACCCTTCTATTCCCTTCCCCTCCTAGCTGCCCTAATTTAGCCTGTAGTATGCATTTAATAGATTCTTGTTGATTAATGCATGCCTTGAATTTTATGTGAGAAAACAAAGGTTTTATAAGGAAGGGAAAAAAAGACTTTTAGGAAGGATTATAGAAAAAGAAAAAATGTATTAAAGAAAGATGGGAAGAAAGAATGCATTTAGAGATGATTATAAGAAGAGAAGAATATATGAAGACAGTAGACTAGAAAGGAAAAAAGGCATAAGGAGCAAAAGGGAGCCAGATAGGAAGAAAGGAAATGAAGCATTAGAGGAAAAAAGGAAAACGAATAGAGAGGAAAAAATTGTTTACTCATCTTTTTATCTCAATGTAAACATTTTATGCTATTCTGATTCTATTGTTTTATTAGATTTATTCTGGTAGGGTTTTTATCTCATTATTTTTGTTCATTGAAACTGGACTTACAGTGTAAATATATGCATGTATGTATACATAGATATGTATGCATGCATATATGTATCTTTACATATGTTGACAAAGTATTTAAAATTTGTTGACATTCCAGGGGCAGGTGAGCCAAGCATTGTAATAAACATGAAAGATAAAAAATAAAAAATAAATCCATTTCAACCTTTAGAAACTTACATGAGGAAGTGAAGAGAGGGAACCATACATACATAAGAAAGAAAATACCAAATATTTACAGTCATTTGGAAGTAGAATTGAGGGAATTATTAGTAATTTGGATGATTGAGAAAGGATTGAAGGGATTAGGATTTGTATTGAATCTTTCTTGGAACTAGGTTGTCTGAAGAGCTTGAGGTGAAGAAAGGATTCCAGGGATGCAGGACAGCCTACTTACAGACTGGGATCTGGAGACAGAAAGTCATATAGAGGATAATAACTAAGTCAGTTTGGTTGGAATAAGAGTGAGGGAGAGCAGTGTGGTAAGTCTAGAAAGATCAAGTGGCCATGGTGGAGCCAACTCTTACCCACTCACTGGAGCCAGTTGTTAAATGGTCAGTAGGAGCATTGATACCTCGGAAATCAACAAAACTACAGATCAGGGCTCAATCTGTTGTTTTGTTTATTGTCTAGAAATATGAAAGTACTGGCAAAAATATTAGTGGTGCAGATTAAACTAAAAAGTGTGTTCTGCAGACATTTTCCCCCAGAGAGCTTGTTGGTAAACATTTACCTGAGCACATCATTGTAAAGGCTTTGAACACCAGAGTAGCAGGTGAGGAGCATGCTTGGACTTGGACTTCAGGAATGTCAGGTTTTTTTGGAGGTATTGGGGGGAAGGCAGTGGAGTTAAGTGAGTTGCTCAGGGTCACACAGCTAATAAGTCTGCAGAACCAATGCTTTATTCACTGTACACCTGCTTGCCCAGGATTATCAATTTTCTAGAAAGGTGGAAGTTTGGAGTCAAAAGAAAAACCAATTAGCAGGCTGTAACAGAGGTCCAGGCAAAAGTGATAATATCTCATGCCTTCAACTTCAAGCTTGAAGAAAATATGGAACTTCAAGAAGAGCTTAGTTCCTCCCAAAGAGATCTTAAAGGAAAGAAAGGGACCCACATGTGCAAAAAATGTTTGTGGCAGCCCTTTTTGTAGTGGCTAGAAACTGGAAACTGAGTGGATGTCCATCAATTTGAGAATGGCTTAATAAGTTATGGTATATGAATGTTATGGAATATTGTTGTTCTGTAAGAAACGACTAGCAGGGTGATTTCAGAGAGGCCTGGAGAGACTTGCATGAACTGATGCTGAGCGAAATCAGCAGAACCAGGAGATCATTGTACATGGCAACAATACTATACAATGATCAATTCTGATGGACATGGCTTTCTTCAACAATGAGATGATTCAAACTAGTTCCAATTGTTCAGTGATGAAAAAAGCCATATACACCCAGGGAGAGGCCTGTGGGATCTGAATATGGACCATAACATAGCATTTTCACACTCTCTGTTGATATTTGCTTGTGTTTTGTTTTCCTTCTCAGATATTTTTTCCTGTATATCCGATTTTTCTTGTACAGCAAGATAACTACATAAATATGTATACATATATTTCATTTGTTATATATTTTAACATAATTAACATGTATTAAACTACCTGCCATCCAGGGGAAGGGGTGGGGGGAAGGAGGGAAAAATTTGTAACAGAAGGCTTTGCAAGGGTCAGTGTTGAAAAATTACCCATGCATATGTTTTGCAAATAAGTTTTAGTAAAAAAAAGAGAGAGAGAGAGAGAGAAAAGCAAATCCTGCAAAAAAAAAATTAAAATGAAATTTAGGGGGAAAAAAAGAAGAGCTTAGTTTCAATCCCTTCAAATCTTTATTCATATTGAAATAACATTAATAGGAATCTTGAAAAAGTAAATTATCACATATGAAAACACAGAACTTGGGTTAACATTCCAGAACTGTCCAGTAACGAAATCCTATTTTGCATGCCATTTCTTCTTGTATTACCCCAGGAGTTAAAAGAGAGAAATCTCTTTGGATATTTTAATCCATTTTCAATGAAAAAGAGGTAGATCCTAGGAACAATCTCTCTTAAGGTAAGGTGTCTTTGGACCTATCGAAATGCAAAAAGAGGTGATTAGAATAACTTGTGATTGAGTTTCTTTCTACAGGAATCTTTGTAAAGATAGCATCTAAAATTCCCATCCATTTAAACTCAAAACATCTTAATACCAAGAGAAATTAGAGAAAGCCCTGGGAGACATAGCTTGCATGGCTTGCAGAAACTAGGCATTGACCCACACCTAACACCATATACCAAGATAAGGTCGAAATGGGTTCATGATTTAGACATAAAGAGTGATATTATAAGTAAATTAGAAAAAATAGGATAGTTTACCTCTCATATTTGTGGAGAAAGAAGGAATTTGTGACCAAAGAAGAACTGGAGCTCATTATTGAACACAAAATAGATAATTTTGATTATATTAAGTTAAAAAGCTCTTGTATAAACAAAATTAATTCAGACAAGATTAGAAGGGAAGCTATAAATTGGGAACATTCAACAGTTTTGATAAAGGCCTCATTTCTAAAATAGAGAATTGACTTAAATTTATAAGAATTCAAGCCATTCTCCAATTGACAAATGCCCAAAGGATATGAAGACAATTTTCAGATGAAGAAATTGAAACTATTTCTAGTCATGTGAAAAGATGTTCTAAATCACTATTGATCAGAGAAGTGCAAATTAAGACAACTCTGAGATACTACTACACACCTGTCAGATTGACTAAGATGACAGGAAAAGATGATGAATGTTGGAGGGAATGTGGGAAAACTGGGACACTCATACATTATTGGTGGAACTATGAATGGATCCAACCATTATGGAGAGCAATTTGAAACTCTGCTCAAAGGATTATCAAACTGTGCATACTCTTTGACCCAGTTTCTACTTATATCCCAAAAAGATCTTAAAGGAGGGAAAGGGACCCACATGTGCAAAAATGTTTGTGGCAGCCCTTTTTATAGTGGCAAGAAACTGAAAACTGAATGGATGCCCATCAATTGGAGAATGGCTGAATAAATTATGGCATATTAATGTTATGGAATATTATTGTTCTGGAAGAAACGATAAGTGGGTTGATTTTAAAGAGGCCTGGAGAAACTTACATGAACTGATGCTAAATGAAATGAGCAGAACCATGAGATCATTGTACATGATATCAGTATTATACAACGATCAATTCTGATGGATATGGCTCTTATCAACAATGAGGTGATTCGGGCCAGTTCCAGTGATCTTGTGATGATGCGAACCAACTACATTCAGAGAGGACTGTGGGAACTGAGGGTGGATCACAACATAGCATTTTCACTTCTTTTGTTGTTTCCTTGAATTTTATTTTTTCTCATTTTTTCCCTTTTGATCTGATTTTTCTTGTGCAGCAAGATAATTGTATAAATATGTATGCCTATATTGGATTTACATCTATTTCTACCATGTTAACATATTGGATTACTTGTCATCTAGGGGAGGGGTTGGGGGAAGGAGAGGAAATTGGAACACAAGGTTTTGCAAAGGTCATTGTTGAAAAATTATCCATGCATATGTTTGTTTTGAAAATAAAAAGTTTCAATTAAAAAAAAGTTATGGCCTTTAAAGATGGGGAGGGGGAAAGGTAGATATGGTGGAGAAGGATGTCTGGAGAGTCAGGAAGTCAAATGATAAATTGGGCTTCAGTACCTCCATGAAATGGAGGTTAGAGGAAGAATTCACCAAGTCCACATCTGAAAGTAGCACAAGGGCCAGACTGCTGCATCACACACTCTCTCCTCAGCAGGTAAAGATTCCAGGTTTTGGAATATAATTACCACCAACAACCAGCACAATGGAGGGAATCTACCCTAAGAGGAATATGGAAGACTCTTCGGACACTGTGTGGCAAGTCCCTTAACCTTGGAGTCATTGGGCCAGAAAACATAAGGCAGGAAATGAATCAAGGTTGCCCAAAATCAAATCCCACCATTTCTATAGTCACTATACCATCACTGTATTTAGGGGTGAGAACTATTAATGCCATGTACAGAGCCCTGATGCTTTAGACCCAAGAATGTGAGAGCAAGAGAGTCCAAACAACTAGTGGATTGGTTAGCTGACTACAACTATAGGTACCAGGGGAGGCAGGTGTGATAGAATGGATAGACTATGGGACTATACATCCAGAAGGCCAGAACACTCATCTGGGTTCAAATTCTGCCTCAGATTCTTATTAGCAAGATTAGCTAGGTGACACAGTAGATAGAATGCTGGGCCTGTATTCAACTGTGACCTTAGACATTAGCTGTTTGATCCTGAGCAAGTCACTTTACCCTATTTACCTGTTTTCCTCATCTGCAAAATGAACCAGAGAAGGAAATGGCAATATCTTTGCCAAAAAACCCGATGCAATCAGGAAGAGTTGGTCACTAACTGAACCACAACAAACCAGCAGCAAGTTGCTTTACTTATTTCAGCATCAATTTTCACATCTGCTAAAAGGGGATATTGATGCCCACAACACTTAACCTCATAGGGTTGTTGGGTACAATACACTTAATTCTTGTTGAGGATCAACTAAACCTATTAATATAAAGCATTTTGTAAACCTTAAAAAAATAACATGTCATCTATTACAAGGGGGAAAGGAAGGGGAAGGGAGCAAGAATTTAAGGACTTATATACAGGAGGCAGCAAGTTAGAAACACTATAGTAATAGCTAATATTTATATAGTTCTTGCTATATGCCAGGCACTGCGCTAAGTGCTTTCCAAATATGACCTCACTGATGCTCACAATAACCTTGGGAGGTAAATGCTATTATTATCCCCATTTTACAGATGAGAAATATTTATTATTATATATACATCATTCCATTTCTTGCCTCTGCACAAAGGCAAATATCCTTTCTCCTCTTGGTTCTTCTTCAGCCCCCTATTTCTCTTCAAGGCTCAGCTCAAGGACTAGCCCCCATAACGAATTTCCCGATTCCCATAACTATTAGTACCCCATGTATACTTACTTGTATATATGCTATGGTGACTTAGCTGTGAACATGCTGAATCCTCCCCTCCAGTAAGCTCCTTGAGGGTAGGGAACATCTCATTTTTGTATTTAGTCAGTCAGCAAGCATTTACTATGTGTCAGGCTAAGCGCTAGGGATATAATGGCAGCCAAAAATATGGCCTTTGGCTTCAAAGAGCTCACATCCTAATGGACAAGACAACATGTAAATTACTAGGCAGATAGAAAATATAGAAAGCAGATGGAAGGTAATCTCATAAAGAGATCTCCATCTCACTTGCAGATGTAGAGAAATGACAGGTCTTCTGGCAGAAGATGGAATTCAAGACAAACTTGGAAGGAAGCTAGAGAAATAAGAGGCAGAAGGGAGGATAGAGAGCATTCCCAGAAGGAGGAAATCAGCTTTTAGAATGCAGTTACCAACAACCAGCACAGTGGCACAGAAATGGGAAATGGGTGTTATGCCATAGTGCTAACTATGAGGCAAACAGAAATATCAGGAAATGCTTCAAGGTCCACAAAGTACTTCATATACAATATCTCTTTAGTTTCTCATGATAACCTTAGTGGTAAGTAATTAAAAGTAATTAAGGCCCTTGTTATCCCCATTTGACAGATGAGAAAATGGAGCCCAAGTTCAATTTTAGTATTTGAATCCCCAGTGTTCAACACACTACCTGACTCATGGGAGGCAGTTAATATATACTTGTTGAATTAAATCGAACCCTTGAGGCCACAAAGCCTCTTTCATTTGTCTGTGTATTCCCTTTAGCACCCAACAAAAGGCCTTTTCAAAAGTAGGAAACGATCAGGAAATGTGTTAAATGGTCCACAAAATAAAACACTTCACACAATATGGAAATCATAGAGTAACTCGGTGAGGGAAAAAACTGACCAGAAAAAAAGTAACAAGTAGAGAAGCACAATTTAATAAAATCATTTCTTTAAAAAAACAATACATTTTCCTTTCCCCAATGTTCTAGAAGTGGGTAACATTAAAAGAATGAACTAACAGCAGACTAGAGGCAGTTTATTTTGTGATCCAAACACAGAAGGCTACCATGCTTTGAGATCCTGAAGTCAATAAAAGAACAAAATCAGGTCTTTATTTTAAGCATAAAATTTTCAAGTATTCTGACCCTGACATTCTTTAGATCAAGGACCACAATCCTGACAATTTCCATCTTCCCAGCTCCTTTCCATCACGAGCAACTGGTCACAATAAACAAACCAATAAACTGGGGATGTGTCTATGTGTGTTGCAGAGGGATTTGCAAAGGCCCCCTTGGTGAGATATGGAAACAGCACAGCTCTGCTTCCCTGGTGACTTCTGTTCTTTTAGTCAATGATCCCCGCCTCCATCACTGCCTTTAAGACTAGCAGGAGCCTATGAAAGAAGAGAACAAATTTTTAATGAGTCAACAAAAAAAGAAACATTTGAGTGATGGAGACTGCTCTTTGTCCCTGGTAAACAGAAACCATATTCCATTTTCTGAACTTGACCATTTAAGTAAGGCAGATTCAGAGCACCATGTAATCTCAAATCTGAATGAGATCTCAGTGATCACCTAACCCAATCTACTTGCACCTAAATAAGAATCTCTTCTACAAATCTGCCCACAAGTTATCACCCAACCCCTGTAGAAAGACATCCAATTATGGGGAAGTTACCTCTATCTGCACCCCAGGCAGCCAACTCTAGTTCTGGACAGCTGCTGAATCTAAACAAAGTCCATCTGACTTCAAGCTCCCTAAATCTGCCTCTATGGTTCCTAGTCCTGCTTTCTTAAGTCATACAGAACAAATATATATATATGCATATATATATATATATATATGCATATATATATATATATATATTTTACAAACTTTACAACTTTACAAACACCAAATAGAATTAAAAATGAAATCTGTCCTGTTCTCTATAAGCTGAAGCAAACTGAAATGTCCTGTGTAAAAAGTAATAGCAATTTTTTTGAGATGACCAGCTCTGAATGATTTTGCTATTGCTACTGTTAGCAATACAATGATCCAAGACTACACTAAAGGACTTAGGATGAAAAATACTATTCATAGCCAGAAAAAGAACTGATTATATGTGAATAACAACTGAAGCATATTTTTTTTCCTTGAGGTTTTTTATTGTTTGTTGGTTGGTTTTTTTTTTTTGGTTTGTTTTTTTTTTTTTTGGAGGGGGGACTACGTTTTCGTTTGCAACACGGATTTTATAGAAATGTTTAACATAACTTCATATGTGCCTTCTCAATGGGGGGTAGGTGCAAGGAGGAAGGGAGAGAATAAGTTTTTAAAACAAATGTAAAAAAAATTGTTTTACATATAACTGGGGAAAATAAAATACTAAAATTGAAAATGAGGGTTGTACATGAAACTGTGAATCTTTATTATGTACAGCTTATTTTCCTTTCTAAATATATGAATTCACTAACATAATTATTATGTAGTGGATATCCTGCCATCTAGGGGAGGGGTGGGGAGTAGGGGGGGAAAATTTGTAACAGAAAGCTTTGTAAGAGTTAATGTTTAGGAATTACCCATACATATGTTTTGCAAATAAAAAGTATTAATAAAAAAAATTTAAAAAAATAAAAATAAAAGACTTTAGAAAAAAAATTAACATAGTCATCTCATCCTTGCAAATCAAGTTCATATTAGCACTAAAAATACTTGGAAACTGTATAAAGTCTTTCCTAAGTCTTTTTTTCTATCTTTTCAACTGATCCTCACCTGAGATGGTAAAATAATAACAAGAACAATAAAAATAACAACTAGCATTTTTATAGCACTTTTAAGGTTTTAAAAAGTGTTATTATAGGGGCAGCTAGGTGGCACAGGGGATTGAGCACCAGCCCTGAAGTCAGGAGGACCCGAGTTCAAATGTGATTTCTGACACTTAACAATTTCTAGCTGTGTGATCCTGGGCAAGTCACTTAACCCCAATTGCCTCAACAACAACAAAAAAGTGCTATTATATGCTATTTCACTCTTAGCAACCTTGGGAGATAAATGCTATTATTATTCCCATTGTAAAGATGAGGAAAGTGAGGCAGAGGTGAAGTGACCTGTCTAACCTCATACAACTACTAAGTGTCTGTGATGGGATTTGAACTCAGGAATTCCTTTTTCCAAGCCCAGCACTCTTACCCACTCCACCTCACCAGTGCTTTCATCATTCTGGTCATTCTCTTTGAGATAAAGCCTATCTCTGCCTTTCCTTAAATGTCTAAATTTAAATAGGGCAAAGTACAATAGAACTATCACTTCAATCAATCTGCCTCTGCTTCCCCTTAATGGACACCATTAGCTTTTGGAGTTAGCATGTCACACATATATTATTCATTCATAATAATCTTAAAATTCATTAAAAACAAAAAACAAAAACGAGGTTTTTTTTGTTTTTTTTTTTTCCACAGCCATTGTTTTCTGGACATACTTTTGCTTCCCTTATCCTATACTTGGGAATTTGAAATTTTTTTTTTAATTGTTGAGGCAATCAGGACTAAATGACTTGCTTTCAGTCACACAACTAGTAAGTCTCTTAAGACCAGATTTGAACTCAGATCCTCCTGACTCCCAGGCTGATGCTCTACCCACTGCACCACCTAATTATCCCTGAGAAGTTGATTTTTTGAATCTAAGTATAGGGCTTTACATTCATTCTTCTTAAATTTCATCTTACATTAGCCTTTCAAGATCTTTAGGGAACCTGACCTTTTTCATCTATAGTGTTTAATTATCCCTCTTTAGGATCATATCAGTTTTTAATCTGATAATCATGTCAACTTCGGCTTCTTCAAAGACACTGATAAAAATGTACAGAGTCCAAGAACAGGTTCATAGGACATTCCACTGCTAACTAAGCTTTGTTCAGGCCATTCTATGTGCTATTTGATCTTTCTTACAGTAACACTGTTATTGTGAAAGCTGTTCTGGTTTTACTCATTTCACTCTATGTCAAATTACATAAATCTTGCCAGGTTTTTCTGAAACCATCCCTTTCATCATTTCTTACATCCCAATAATATCCCATCACAATTATATACCACAACTTATTTAATTATTCCTCAAGTGATGGACATCTCCTCAATTTCCAATTTCTTGCCACCACAAAAAGAATTGCTACAAATATTTTGTTCAAATAGGTCCTTTTCCTTTTTCTTTGATTTCTTTGGAATCCAGGCCTTAGAGTGATATTGATGGGTCAAAAGACATACTCAGTATAAAAATTACTCCTCAGTAATTTTACATCCAAGGGTTCTGATAAAGGCCTCATTTATAGAGAATTGACTGATATTTACAATAAAAGCCGTTCTCCAATTGATAACTGGCCAAATGATATGAATAGACAATTTTCAGATGAAGGAACTAAAGCCATTTCTAATCATGAAAAAAATGCTCTAAATCACTATTGATTAGACAAATGCAAATTAAGACAACTCTGAGGTACCACTTTACAGCTTTTGGATTAGCTAAGATGACAGGAAAAGATAATAATAATAAATATTGGAGGGGATGTGGGAAAACTGGGATACTAATGCATTGCTGGTGAACTTGTGAACTGATCCAGCCCATTCTGAAGAGCAGTTTGGAACTATGCCCAAAGGTCTATAAAGTTATGCATACCCTTTGACCCAGCAATGTTTCTACTGGGCCTATATCCCAAAGAGATCATAAAAGAGGGAAAAGGACCTAAATGTGCAAAACTATTTGTGACAGTCCTTTTTGTAGCGGGAAGGAACTAGAAACTGAGCGGATGCCCATCAGTTGGAGAATGGCTGAATAGGTTATAGTATATGAATGTTATGGAATATAATTCTTCTATAAGAAACGGTCAGCAGGATGACTTCAGAAAGGCCTGAAGGGTCTTATATGAACTGATGCTAAGTGAAGTGAGTAGAACCAAGAGAACATTGTGCACAGCAACAACAAGATTATGTGATGATCAACTGTGATGAACTTGGCTCTTCTCAACAATGTAGTGATTCAAGACAATTCTCAAAGTCTTGGAATGGAAAACGCCATCTACATCCAGAGAGAGAACTAAAGAGACTGAATATGAATTGAAGCATAGTATTTTCACTTTTTTTTTCTTTCTTTCTCATGGTTTTTTTTCTTTTGGTCTGTTTTTTTTTACACAACATGACAAATATGGAAATATGTTTAAAATAATTGCACATATATTTAACCTATGTCAGATTGCTTACTGTCTCAGAAAGGGGGAAGGTTTGGAAGAGAGGGAGAAAAATTTGGAAAACAAAGTCTTAAAAATAAATACTGAAAATTATCTTTTACATGTATTTGGAAAAAATAAAATACTATTTTAAAAAAATGGATTGGACTAATTTGCAGATCCACCAACAACGCATTAGTGTCCCTATTTTTCCACATCTCCAGCAGTTCTCATTTTCCTTTTCTGTCATGTTAGCCAATTTGATAGACATGAAGTGGTATCTCAGAGTTGGCATTTCTCTAAAATATTAATGATTTAGACCATTTTTTTTCATAAGACTATTGAAAACTTGAATTTCTTCCTCTGAAAACTTTCTGTTCATATCATGTTGTAGTTATTGTAGTCTTTTTCATACCCAACTCCTTGTGACCCTTTTGGGGTTTTCTTGACAGAGATTTTAGAATGGTTTGCCATTTCCTTCTCCAGTTTTTTTTTCTTTACAAATAAATATATTGAGATTTACCAGGTTAAGTGATTTGCCCAGGGTCAACCAGCTAGTGAGTGTAAGAGGTAAGATTTGAACTTAGGAGTAGATATCTTCCAGATTTCAGTCCTGGTATTTTATCCACTGTACTATCTAGCTGCCCCATCACATCTTTTGATCATTTATCAATTGGAGAATGGTTCTTATTTTTATAAATGACTCAGTTCTCTGCATATTTGAGAAATGAGACCTTTATGAGAGAAACTTGATATAAAAATTTTATTCTCAATTTCCTGCCTTTCTTTTAATTTTGGCTTGGTTTTGTTGGTATAGAACTTTTAAAAATTTAATGTAATCTAAATTATCTATTTTACCTCCTACCTAAACTCTTTATCCATTGATCTGCCAGGTAATTTCTTCCATGTTCCCCTACTTTGTTTTGTAACACCCTTTATATTTAAATCATGTACTCATTTTGAGGTCATTGTATAAAATGTTGATGTATGTTGAGTTTCTGGCAGACTACCTTCCATGTTCCTACTTTTTGTCAAATGGTAAGATCTTGCCCCAATAGCTGGGATCTTTGAGTTTATCAAACATTAAGCTCTTTTGTTTCTGTAGAGAATGTAGCTTTTGAATTCTCCTGGTCTACCACACTATTTCTTATCCAATACCAAATTGATTTGATGATTACCAGTAGTAGCTTGAGACCTTGTACTATTAGAGCCCTTTTACATTTTTTTCTTTAATTCCCTTGATATCTGTGACCTCATGTTTGTTACTAATTTTCCTTGTTCTATAAAGTAATGCTTTGGTCCTTTTACTGATATGGCAGGAATAAGATATAGTACTGTCATTTTTTATTATATCAACTTAGCTTATGGTATGTGAATTTAATGGAAGAACTATTCTGCAGAAAATGATGAAAGGGACAGTCTTAGGGAAATATAGGAGAACTTGTTTGAACTAATGCAAAATGAAGTAAGCAGAATGGAGACAATTTATGCTACGGTAACAAGGCTTCAAAGACCTACAACTCATGTTTTTGTTTTTTAGAGGAAATTGGGATTAAATGACTTGCCCAGACTTACAGGACTATTTTGAACTCATGTCTTCCTGACTCCAAGCCTAGTACTCTATCCACTAGTATTTCCTAGCTGTTTCAAGACAAACAATTCTGAAAGAAAACTTAAGAATTCTCATCAATACAATGACCAAGCAGGGGTCTGATTCCTAAGAACCCATGAGAAAACATGACATTCACTTCTTGATAGATAGATGATGGACTTAGGGTACAATAAGAGACAAATAATTTTGGATATATGCAAAATGGAAATTTATTTTGCTTGATTACGTATAATTGGTGTGGTTTTTTGGTTTTCTTTTTTATTAGTTTATTTATTTTTAATAGACATTGTTTTATGAATTATGTTGGGAGAGAAAAATCAGAGCAAACAGGAAAAATCATGAGAAAGATAAAAAAAGATTATGTATAATTGTTAAAAGGGCTTCATTTTTCTTTTCTTTTTTCAGTGAAGGGTGATAGTGGTAAAAGGGAAAGATGATAAATTTTTGGTAATTGAAAAATATTTTAATTAAAAAAAATTAAGGTAGTAATAGGGACTAAACCTCTGATTTCATTGATATAAGAAATTCTTGAATAAGAAAACTATTGATGCAAGTTAGAACCTTCTGTGTAATCTGAAAAGCTGTTTGTAACAATAATTTGTTCCAAATAATTTACTTTGTTCAACTAAAATTACACAATGTAAATACCATAATGAGGACAACAAAAGTGAAAAATAAGGCCATTATGCCAGTCACTTAGAGTAACCGATATACACCTACCTGTCTGGCCAAAAGTCATCTGATCTCTTTAATCAAATTCACACAACACCTGAATAATTTTTCTTTGGGTACTTTCACATTTCTACCTTGTATTTAGATGTGCATTCCTATCCACTCTCTTTCCCAACTGTAAACTCTGAGGTCCATCACCAAAGCAAGGTGCCTTACACATAGTAGATACTTAATAGGAAATCTTTGAGAGGATAAAGAGATGGGACTCCAACAAGTACAATCCCTTCATTTTGCAGACGAGGAAACTGTAGTCTAGACAGAAGTGATGTACCTTGTCCAA
The DNA here is from genome assembly GCA_023553655.1 of Myrmecobius fasciatus. Classification (NCBI taxonomy): domain Eukaryota; kingdom Metazoa; phylum Chordata; class Mammalia; order Dasyuromorphia; family Myrmecobiidae; genus Myrmecobius; species Myrmecobius fasciatus. Next base: position 66,099 of record JAJPUD010000011.1, on the reverse strand, counting down.
GTTCCAAAGAAACACAGCACACAATGGGCTCTTGATATTTATTGACTGACTGGCTGGGGCCGAGCTAGGATTCGCTCTTAGAACTCCTAATTCCAAATCCAGTTCTCTTTCCCTAAATCACTTTGTCTTCATTATGTTTGTCAAGGACTGAAGACATGAATTAAACATTCAACAAGCAAAACTAAGCACCTACTATATAGAAGTAGTAAGATAGTACAGTAGGTAGAGTACTAAGTCTTCAGTCAAGAAGATCTGAGTTCAAATCTAGCTTCAAATACTTTGGAGCTCTGTGACCATGAACAAGTTACTTTGTCACCAATTTAAATCTCCCAACTGTAAAATGGGGATGATAATGGCACCTACTTTACTGGGTTATTGTTAGGATCAAAGGAGATAATATTTGAAAAGCAATTAGCACAGTGCCTAAAATACAGTAAGTGCTTAATAAATCTCATTCCATGCACCAGCAGCTGGGGCTGCAAACACTAAAGGAAAGCAGTCTCTGCCCTTGAGCAGTTTACATGGGATAGGGTTGAGGAAAGATACCCACAAAGTGTTATAAAAAAGGACTTCTTGAAGAAGGAATCTTGAAGGGTGCTTATTGTGTCAAGACACAGAATTTAAAATGGAGAGCATCCCAAGCGTGGAGTACGCTTGTGCAAAGACATGGAAATAAAAGATGTTAAGTTATGAATGGGGAAGAGCAAGAGCAAGCAGGTCAAATGTATGAAGGGTGTTAGAAATTCATATTCCTCTCTTGTACTTAGCAATGAATTATTGTATTAGGATCAAGATTTTTCCCCCTTTTTTACTTCTTCATCCAGAAATCAATGAGTGTGGGAAATCTGATAGACCCAGGCCAAGATCTTAATAGATGGTAAAAGAAATTCTAAGTTTGGGCTAATGGGTGTGTTCCTGCTCATTGGGGTTGCTCACTGAGGTGTGGGGAAGTGTTGATTCTCTCTTGTGTCTTAACAAGTGACATGGAAAGTGATGTCTCTATTAATTAAGATTTGAGTGACACAGGTCACCTTAGCACCCAAGACTGTTATTGTAATATATAGTCCACCTCTCATTATAATAGTTATTCTCTTGTTAACCAGAGTTGATTTTCAACCTCAGATGACCCCCTTTTTCATAAGACTTTAAATATTGAAGGTTCAAGAGGCTTGGACTCTTTGGGGAGGACACTGAGATAGTTTTGTTGGCAGCTTTCCAGATATATTCAGTAAAACTGATTTTAATTTATCCAGAAACCGGGGTGTTTCAGAATCTATTAATCATCATAAGGAGAACATTGTGTAATCAGCTTGAAAAGACAGGCTGTAGTCAGCAAGAGTGGAGCTTTAAATGACCAATGCAAGAAGCAATTCCAAAAGACTCCTGAGCAAAAGTGACACCCAGTGACTCAGGTTTTGGGAAGCCTGGAACCAAATTCAAACCCATAGTAAGATTTCAGGAAGCTGTAATTGCCCCCCCCCCCAAGAGTCCTTTTCTGAAATGTGGAAATTGCCCTGCCTTTCTTACCTTCGTGTTCCCATCGTCAGTCTTGGCCTCCTGAGAGCCAGCGTCAAAGTCGTGATTTGGAAGCGTGTTGAGCCAGTTGGTCATGGAGTGCTCCTCCATCTCGGTCTTGATGATGGTGGGGTAGATATACTGCTCTTTGAACACAGTCATCTTCTCCTCCTCTTCCACCCAGTCCAGGGGTTCATGCAGCCCATCGTTCCCAAAACGCCGATTGTACTGTTCAAAATGGACCCTCTCCAGGACGAGCCCAAGTCCGGGTGCTTTGGGGATGTCAACCTTCTCCTCTCCCCAGCTGCGTTCCATCACGGACTCGGGCACGTAGCCCTTCAGGACGGCGATCACCAAGCCGATCATCTTCCGGATCTGGTGCATCATAAAACTCTGGCCCTTGATCTTGATCACAGCAAACTCCATGCCTTCTCGCATGAAGGGAGCCTCACAGTGCATTTCCATGATATAGCGCCTGGCGCTCGGCTCCTTGGGGCCCTTCTGAGAGGTGAAGTTGTGGAAGTTGTGGGTCCCTTTGTAGCAGGCCAACAGCTGGTTGACTTTCTCCAGGGTCTCTGGGCTCAGGCGGTACTTCTCATCCTGGACATCGTGGTCCTTATGGGCAAAGGCAAATGTCGGCAGCATGTAGAAATACGTCCTTGCATCGCATCTGTTCTTTGAATTAAAACTTCCAGTGACCCTCTTCAAACCTGAGGAGGAATAATGGGAATGGCGGGAAAGAAACACAGACATGTTATACACTGCAATGAGATTAGAGCGTAGACTCAGAGCTGGGACAGCTCTCACCTCCAGGCCTTTGCACTAGCTGTCCCCCATGCCTAACACACCTATCTAATCGCTCTCTCCCTCTGACATGCTTCAGACACTGTCTTCAGCTTTTCCTGATCCCCCAAATGCTTGTGCCTTCCCTCCCAAGTTATCTTGTTCTTAACTACTTGGTACATGTATTTATCTTTTTATCAATTTGTGTTTGTGCTATCAGTAATTTCACGGGCCTGTTGTCTCCCCCCAGTTAGGAAGTAAGCTCCCTGAAAGTAGGGATTGTTTCATTCTCTGAAGTTGTATAACCAGTGTCTGTCATATAGCATATGGCAAATGGCTTAATAAACGTCTGTTGATTAACTGTCCTCAGAAATCATACAGTTATAGCTTACTGGTAGCACAGAGGACAGAGCACTGGGCCTGAGTTCTTTTTTTTTTTTTTTTTTTTAATTAATCTTTTTATTTAGAA
>JAJPUD010000011.1:40396-63232 GCA_023553655.1 Myrmecobius fasciatus | reverse complement strand
TTTTTTTTTTTTTTTTTTTTAATTAAGCTTTTTATTTACAAAACATATGAGTGACCTTTCAACACTGACCTTTGCAAAAAAAAACCTTTTTTTTCCCAAGCTTTTCCTTTCCTTCCCCCCACCCCTAGATGACATGTAATCTAATACATGCTAGATAGGATAAATTATATGACAAATACAATACATGTATACATATCTATACAGTTATCTTACTGCACAAGAAACATCAGATCTAGAAAGAGAAGAAGAAAAAAAAACAACCTAAGAAGGAAAACAAAATGCATGGAAATATTCACAGAAAGCGTTAAAATGCTGTGTTGTGGTTCACTCTCAGTTCCCACAGGCCTCTCTCTGGATGTATATGACTATCTTCATCGCAGCACAATTGGTTTGAATCACATCGTTGTTGAAGAGAACCATGAGTTCAAATCTAGCCTTTGATACTCACTAGCTGTAGGACTCTGGGCAAGTCACTTAAATGATGTTCGCCTCAGTTTACTCATCTATAAAATGGGGATGATTATAGCATCTACCTCCCAGGTTTGTTATGAGGATTAAATGAGATAATATTTGTAAAGCACTTAGCACGTGCCTGGTATATAGAAGGCTATATAAATGTTGGCTATTATTCATAGTGACCATAAGGAACCTCAGAGGCCATCTAGTCCAGTCCCATCATTAAAATAAAGACAAAGAAACTGAGGCCACGAGAGAGTAAATGACTTAAAGTCACCACCAGGTGGTGTCTTGAGATAAAATCAGGTGCATTGTGCACTGATACCATGTTGCTTCCTCAACCAGAAATACAATGAAATGTGCAAAAGGCAGCAAAAAGCATCTCAAAGGGTGCTCCAGGATCCCTCGTGGTCCCCAAGATCCTTTCAGGGGATCCTAGAGGTCCAAATTCTTTTCATAGTTGCATTAAGAGATTAGGTGCCTATAAAAGACTTCCCCATTTATCTACAACAGAAAGGATAATACAGCTGTCTTCTATTAGGCCAGATATTAGAGAGATTTTTGTTTTGGAAAATAAAAACTGTTTTTCATTTCTAAACTATCATTTATGTTAATATGTAATGGTTTCAATATCATTAAAAGAATATATTGTTAAATTTTATTTTTAATTTCTAATACAGTCAATATCAATAATCCACATATATCAAAGGTCTTTGGGGTTCTCAATAATATTTAAGAATGTAAATGGGTCCTAAGACTAAAAATGAAAACTATTGACACAGAGGAAAAGAGCATTTGCTTTACACCCCAGCCTATTTTTTAAAAATTATTTTTATTTATTTTTTATGAAGCTTTTTATTTCAAAACATATGCATAGTTTTCAACATTTATCCTTGCAAAACCTTGTGTTCCAAATTTTTTTTCTCCCTCCCTTTCCCTATCACCATCTCCTAAATGTCAAGTAATCTAATATATGTTAAACATGTACAAATCTTCTACACACATTTCCACAATTATCATGCTGTACAAGAAAAATCAGATCAAAAAAGAAAAAAAGTGAGAAAACAAAATGCAACAAAATAGGGAATGATGGAGGTTAAGAAAATCCCCAGAGTCCAATAGGGAAGGGGAAGAGGAAAAAGAATAAGCATTTATGTAACATTTACTCCGTGCCAGCTCTTTACCATTATTATCTTATTTGAGCTTCACAACAACTCCAAGAGGTAGGTACTATTATTACCCCCATTTTAGAGAGGAGGAAACGGAGGCTGACAGAGGTGCTGTGACTTGCCCAAGATCACATAGCTGAGAAGTGCCTGAGGTTGGATTTGAATTCAGGTCTTCTTGACTCCAAGGGCAGCCAGGGGACACCATAGGCCTACAGCTCTCTATGCCCTATGGCCTGGAGTCAGGAAAACTCACCTTGCTGAGTTCAAATCCAGCTTCCAACATTTCCTAGCTGCATCCAGTCAGAACACAGAAGGTACTGGGAAGTCTGGGTCCACCTCTGATCATCATCTTAACTGTAGTTCAATATAATGGCGCTGGAAGGAGACCCTAGTGGTAGGTCACCTAATCCAACCTGTCTTCACAGTCATTTTTTAACTCATTTATAAATGAACCCAGGAATTCAAGGACACATTAACCAATTCTAAAGGCATTTAATGTTCTACCCCACAGTCCCCAACTCTAAGAAGTACATTAAGCTTCACACCTTCTCTGTTCTTACCTAGGATTCTGATATGAGATGGAAGGTGACTATTAATCTTTTCCAAAATGTTGTCAATAAGCCACACCTTCAGGGATACAATCTGGCCGGCAGCAGACACACCCTGCAAAGGAGACACCAGTTAGAACAGCTTGGGAGAGTAGGAAGGGGAAAGTAGGGAAAAACACAGACAAATAAGACGGCTGAAATTCCCATGTAAAATTTCAATTATGTTAAGAAAGCCAAGCCCTACATGTCTGGAGGAAGGGACAGAAATCCATTCTATTTCCACGTGCCTCTGACAAAATGACTGAGTGCTCACAGCCAGAGTCCCATGCCCCAGGATTGTTTGCCCCTCCAAAAGAAATGAGAAAGAAAAACTGGACAAAAATGAAAGCGACGGATCTGACCTTCTTCTCCACACTGTTAGTGTGCCATATACCAGAGTGAAACACATCTACACATAGTTTGGAAAAATGGGATACCTTATTTTAACCTCTCTAAGTAACACTTTTTTTTTTTTTTTTTTTTTTTTTTTTACAGAGAAAAGAAAAATAAATAACATAAAAATATTATAAAATATCCACGAGAAAAAAAAAGGGGAATTAATTAATTATAAAAAAAAAAAAAAAAATGATAAAATGAATTTATAATCCAAAATGAGATGACCTGGTCAATTAGCTTCTAATCATCAGCCTGACAATTAATTAAAAAGGGATAAGAAGTTTTGGGGGTTTTTTAATGCTTAATCAGATCAACGGAACAGAAGGTCATTTAAGGGTGGCAGGAGGGCAAGACTCTCCAGGGTATAGTTAGAAAACTAAGTAAACTTTATCTCACTCACATCCCAGGGCAACATGCCTAAGGGTCAAGCTTTTGTCTTATAATTACCTCCACTTTTGTAACCTGAGCTTTCCAGAAAAACTTGATTAACAAATAGGTCAACTCTCAATAATTTAAAGTATAATAGTATCTCCCACCTTCAGGGGACTGAAAATTAGCCTTTAGCCTGGAAACCTTTATCTCATTACATCACAACTTTTTTTTTAATTAATTAAAGCTTTTTGTTTGCAAAACACATGCATGGGTAATTTTTCATCATTGACCCTTGCAAAGCTTTCTGTTACAAATTTTTCCCTCCTTCCCCCACCCCCTCCCCTAGATGGCAGGAAGTCTAATACATGTTAATTATGTTAAAATACTTGGCAAATCGAATATGTGTACACATATTTATAGTTATCTTGCTGTACAAGAAAAATCTGATCTACAAGAAAAAAAAATCTGAGAAGGAAAACAATGCAAGCAAACATCAATAGAGGGTGTGAAAATGCTATGTTATGGTCCACATTCAGATCCCACAGGCCTTTCCCTGTGTGTAGATGGCTTTCGTCATCACTGAATAATTGGAATTGGTTTGAAACATTTCATTGTTAAAAAAAATAAAAAATAAAAAAAAAATAAAAAGAAACATTTCATTGTTGAAGAGATCCATGTCCATCAGAATTGATCATCGTATAGTCTTGTTGTTGCCGTGAATAATGATCCCCTGGTTCTGCTCATTTCACTCAACATCAGTTCATGCAAGTCTCTCCAGACCTCTCTAAAATCATCCTGCTGGTCGTTTCTTACAGAACAATAATATTCTATAACATTCATATACCATAATTTATTCAGCCATTCTCCAATTGATGGGCATCCATTCAGTTTCCAGTTTCTAGCCACTACAAAAAGAGCTGCCACAAACATTCTTGCACATGTGGGTCCCTTTCCCTCCTCTAAGATCTCTTTGGGATATAGGCCCACTAGAAACACTGCTGGGTCAAAGGGTATGCACAGTTTGATAACTTTTTGAGCATAGCTCCAAATTGCTCTCCAGAATGGTTGGATCCGTTCACAGTTCCACCAACAATGTATCAGTGTCCCAGTTTTCCCACATCCCCTCCAACATTCATCGTTATCTTTTCCTGTCATTTTAGCCAATCTGACAGGTGTGTAGTGGTACCTCAGAGTTGTCTTAATTTGCATTTCTCTGTACATAACAATTTTTGGTTGCAGTTAAGACAGTTTGAGAATCTCAATTCTATATCATCCATAGCTTATTAGGAGATATTGCTCAAGATTTTGCTGTTATCTTGCTGATTGCTATGAAAGACCTTATTAGCCCTTATTCAAGAGCTTTGGTTATTGAAAGGTCATTGGCCCAATTTATTTATTACTGCTAGCCTAATAAATATATCATGCTCCAAACTTTTGAATCTCAGTTTACCTTAATTTCTTTTTTTTTTTTTAATTTTATTTTATTTGCAAAACATATGTATGGGTAATTCTTCAACATTAACCCTTACAAAGCTTTCTGTTACAAATTTTCCCCCCTACTCCCCACCCCTCCCCTAGATGGCAGGATATCCACTACATGTTAATTATGTTAAAATACTGGGCAATTCAAATATATGTATACATATTTCCAAACTTATCATTGTTGTGCAAGAAAAATCGTATCTACACAAAAGACATATCAGATAAAGGAAACACAATGTAAGCAAACAACAATCAAGAGTATGAGAATGTTATGTTGTGGTCCACATTTCACATCCCTCTCTCTGGGTATATATGGCTTTCTTCAGTGAACAATTGGAAGTGGTTTGAAACATTTCATTGTTGAAGAGAGCCATGTCCATCAGAATTGATTGTCATATAGTATTGTTGTTGCCATGTATAATGATCTCCTGGTTCTGCTCGTTTCACTCAGCATCAGTTCATGCAAGTCTCTCCAGGCCTCCCTGAAATCGTCCTGCTGGTCATTTCTTACAGAGCAATAATATTCCATAATATTCATATACCATAATTTATTCAGCCATTCTCCAATTGAAGGGCATCTATTCAGTTTCCAGTTTCTAGCCACTACAAAAAGGGCTGCCACAAACATTCTTGCACATGGGGCCCTTTCCTTCCTTTGATTTCTTTGGGATATAAGCCCAATAGAAATGCTTCTGGGTCATAGGGTATGCACAGTTTGATAACTTTTTGAACATAGTTCCAAATTGCTCTCCAGAATGGCTGGATCCGTTCACAGCTCCACCAACAATGCATCAGTGTCCCAGCCTTCCCACATCCCCTCCAACATTCATCATTAACTTTTCCTGTCATTTTAGCCAATCTGACAGGTGTGTAGTGTTACCTCAGGGTTGTCTTGATTTGCATTTCTCTGATCAATAGTGATTTGGAGCACCTTTTCATACAACTACAAATAGTTTTAATTTCATCCTCTGAAAATTGTTCATATCCTTTGACCCATTTATGGATTGGAGAATGGCTTGAATTTTTATAAATATGAGACAATTCTCTATATATTTTAGAGATGAGACCTTTATCAGAACCCTTAAATGTAAAGATGATTTCCCAATTTATTGCTTCACTCCTAATCTTGACTGCATTGGTTTTGTATGTACAAAAACTTTTTAACTTAATATAGTCAAAGTTATCTATCTGGTTTTCAATTAAGAGTTCCAGTTCTTCTTTGGACATAAATTTATTCCATCTCCATAGGTCTGAGAGAGTTTACCTTAATTTCAATGATGACAATATATACCCCAAGGAGGTCAAAGAAAAGAAGGAAAAGTTTCATTTTACAAAAATACTCATGGCCATTCTTTTTCTGAAGTAGCAAACAAAGTGAGTGACCACAGATGGGGAGAATGACTGGGAAAAAACATCTGAAAGTAATGGAAGATCACTGTTCCATGAGAATCGATAAACAGACTCACAGAACTGATGCTGAATTTAAGAATCAGAGCCAAACAAACAGCACTCACAATAATTAATAAAACCAACACAAAAGTCCAGGGAATTAGGAATCCATGGAATGATGAAGAATTGAGTCCAGACTACTTCCACAGAAAATAAATTTTCCCACCAACGAAGCGTGCTACCCACTTCTTGCTAAGTTTCAATTAGTGATGGATCCTATGAAGGGGCTTAATTCTCCCTGAAAGTTTCCATTGGGTTGGAACCAGTCATTTTTTACATGGTTAACTTTGAAGAAAGAATCTGAATGCATGAAACCAATTAAGGGATCCATCATTCATACAAATCAGAACCTCATTTTGGTCTCAGATTTTTTTTCCCAAAATGTTGCTTGATTTTTCTGGAATTTCTTTTCCTCTTCTTTCTTTTTTAATTTTTAATTTTTTTTGTTTGTGGAGAGGGGAGGCATAGGGGGAATCTAGGAGATATCAAAGTAAAAGCCCTTCTAGAAGAATGATGTGCAGAATAAAGGAACAGATTCTCAAACATAATCAATATAGAGCTGATTTTCCCCTAATAGCTAGATGACAAAGTGGACAGAATGCTGAGCCAAGAAGCTCTGAATTTAAATCTGGCCTCAAACATTTACTAGCTTACCAGACTCAGTTATTTACCTGTCTGAATCACACCTTTCTTTTACACAGAAAAGAATCAGATGTGCCCTGCAATTTGGCAATTTTTTTAGTTTCTCCAAGGCACCTGTATATGAGCAAGTTGCTTGACCAGTTTGCCTCAGTTTCCTCATCTATAAAATGGTGATAATAAGAGCACCCAGCTCCCAGCATTGTTGTGAGGATCAAATGTGGTAATAATTATAAAGCATTTAGCACAGTGCCTGGCACACAGTAGGTACTATATAAATTTGAGCTATTGTTATTAATTATATTTTGGTTACAAGGAAGAGCTTTGATTGGCAGGCAGAGAAGAGACGTGGATTTTTTTTTTTAAGACTATCAGGTTTTTGAAGAAAAGAAGGCTACCTTGTCTGTCCGTGCACACCTCTGAAAGGACATTTTCTTCATATCTTCACCATGGTTTTCTGGAATGCAGCCAGACTGAACAAGAGCAGACACCAAGTCATCTTCAATAGTCTTGAACTGGGAAGACCCCAAGTTCCTCTGGGAAAGGGAAAAATGAACTTTACTTCTCCTGCTGATATAAAGCAACAAAGGATAACAGCAATACAGGGTAAAAAGGTTCTCCTCTGAGCTGACTGAAGGATTGACTGAAGGTTAAATATGTCAAGGGACAGGGATCACCCACATTTCCCTTAAGTCTAGAACATGACAAAGTCAGATGGTGGAGCAGCTAGGTGGCACAGTGGATAGAACACCAGCCCTGAAGTCAGAAGGACCTGAGTTCAAATGTGGTCTCAGATACTTAACATTCCCTAGCTGTGTGACCCTGGGCAAGTCACTTAACCCCAATTGCCTCAGCAAAAAGAAAAAAAACAAACAAAAAAAAACCCAAAACCAAAACCAAAAAAGAACTTACTGGTACCCCAGTTCTTCAGCTAATTCCATTTAGAGTTATTCCACTTATTAAGCATCACAATGGCTAGTTCATTAGAACTTAGCTGCCTAAGTGGCAGCTTCCCCTAGTTTTGGCTTCTTCCCCTTTGTTAATGGCCATTTCTGCTTAGGGAACTTAGCCTGCTTCTTTCCCCTTGTTTATGGCTAAAACTCCCTTTTGGAACTTAGCCCGATGCAAAATAAAATCTTTGCCTCTTGATTTGGAAATGGTCTAAGCCTACAAATTTTTTTGAGATGTTTTGCAACACTGGGCCGAAACACCAATATGTTTTGGAGGATTCAACGTGTACCCCAACATTTGGTGGCCCATACAGGGAGGCTCCTAGAACCCCAGGACATTTAGGGGGTTAGTGCTCATCCCTCCGGACCCATCAATTCCAAAATAGGAAATCTTACAGGTGGAAAGGCGCTGTACTTAGAGGCAAGAAACACAGGGTTGAGAGCTATCTCCGATACCACCTGGGTGACCAACAGTAAAACAATTTCACCTCCAAACCCTTGTTTCCTCATCTATAAAATGAGTAGGCTGGACTAGGCAGGCTCTGAAGTCCCTTACAACTCTCTATAATCCAAACAGTCCCAGGGATGACCTACCACCATTCCCACTCCCACCAAAAGCCTGAGTCTCAGTCAGTACAAGGACTCCCTCACTTCCATGCCTCAGAGGCCCTTAACTATTCTGCCTCTGACCCTCGCTTCCTAAGACCCACTCAGAGTCACCTCCAGGCTGGGATGAAGCATCCATTCCTGCCCAGGAGGCTGTGCAGTCCAGCCTCGAACCTAAACCAGATTCACATCAGTAAGCTCCCCAAGAAGCGACCATCCAGCGCCTGCTCAGCTTCCCGGGGACTATGGGAGGCTGGGAGAGAGAAGGGGCAGCTCCTCCAAGGGAGCCAATCAAGCATCAATCTGTCTCTTTGCAGTTTCCACCCCTTGAATGAACTTAAGCCCTCCAGTTCTCAGATCTGTGAGCCACTCCCTTTACCAAGCAGAGAGCGCTACTTCGGCCCCTTAGGACAAGGATTATTTACCAGACATCCAGGAGCATGCTCTCCCTCTGCTCCAATGCTCAGCAACTTTCTCACCCTAAAAATTCACTCTGCCTGGAAACCCTTTTCGCTGGAGAGCTGGTTCCTCCCAGAGTCTCCATCTTCAGTGCCCGGGTCAGGGAAGCCATGTCTTAATGTCTCTCCAGCTTTGACTCTTCATTTTGCCCTCACTCTTCATCTCCCTTCAAAGTGCCATCTTCCTTATTCAAGCAGCAGCTTCTCGAGGGCAGGGAGCCTGGCACTTAAGCCAGCTTTAACCAAGGCTTCCTGACTGAACTTGAATCCACTGATATCTTAACATAAGGGGTTTACTTTTTAATCCTATTGTTGTATTGGATACATTTTAAAACCTTGTTCTGAGGAGGAGTCTACAGGCTTCTCAATGGGTGTTAAGTGTGAGAAGACGTTATTTTCTCAACTCCTTTTTATTTTTTTAGGGTCTTCCTTCTTTTAATTGTTTCCTGTTTATCTTGTACAGAGATTGTTTATAAATAGTAGTTTGCATGTTATCTCATCCATTGGATTGTAAGGAAGATGAGGAGGAGGAAAAGGAGGAAGAAGAGAAGAGGAAGGAGGAGGAACAAGAGAAGAAAAAGGAGGAGGAAGAGGAAGAAGAAAAAAAGGAGGAAGAGGAAGAAGAAAAGGAGGAGGAAGAGCAAGAAGAGGAGGAAAAGGAGGAACAGGGGGAGGAGGAGGAGAAAAAAGAGGAAAAGAAGAGGAAGAAAAAGAGGAGCAGGGGAAGGAAAAGGAGGAGAAAGAAAGAAAGCAAACAAAAGGAGGAGGGGGAAGAGGAAGAAAAGGAGGAGGAAGAAGAGGAGAAAAAGAAGGAGGAAGAAGAAAAATAAGAGGAAGAAGAGGGGGGAAGGAAGAGGAAGAAGAGCAAAAAGAGGAGGAAGAAGAAAAGGAGGAAGAAGAAGAGGAGGAAGAGAAAGAAGAGGAAAAGGAGGAGGAAAAAGAGGAAGAGGAGGGAAAGGAGTAGGAGAAAGAGGAAGGAAAGGAGGAGCAGGAGGAAGGAAAGGAGGAGGAGAAAGAAGAGGAGGAAGAGCAAAAAGAGGAGGAAGAAAAGGAAAAGGAGGAGAAAGAGAAGGAAGAAAAGGAAGAGGAAGAAGAGTAAAAGGAGGAGGAAGAAGAAAAGGAAGAAGAGGAGAAAGAGGAAGAGGAAAAGTAAGAGCAGGAGGAAGAAGAGGGGAAGAGGAGGAAGAAGAGCAAAAGAAGGAGGAAGAAAAGGGAAAGGAGGAGAAAAAGGAGGAAGAAAAGGAGCAGGGAGAGAAAGGAGGAAAAGGAGGAGGAAAAAGAAAAAGAAGAGGAGGAGAAAGAGAAGGAGAAAGGAGGAAAACAAGGAAGAGGAGGAAGAAGAGGAAGAGGAGGAGAAAGAAGAGGAAAAAGAGAAGGTGGAGGAGCAAGAAGAGGAAAAGGAGGAAGAGGAGGAAAAGGAGGAAGAGGAAGAAGAGGAAAAGGAGGAAGAGGAGAAAAAGGAGGAGTATTGCCCTGGAAGACAATCCTTGGCCATCTCAAGAGACTTGGGAGTTAAAGGTGCTCCTGGTAGCATATCCAATCGCTCCCCCAAGCAACTCTCCTCCAAACAAATGGAGTCAAACATCCTCTTGTATTCTTTCTCCCTCCCCTAGTTTTATCTTCTCTAGTTTAAACATCCTTCCTGCAATAAGACTTTTAAATATTTTCTTTAATTTTTTTTTCTGCTTAAATGTTTTTTAAGCATTTTTGGATGGACCTGATTTCAAGGGAACTCCCAGGAGGAGAGAGTTCTAGTGGCTCCCCCAGGATCAGGAGGTACCGCCTAAGACCCACTCTCAGACACCCCCCTCTGCCTTTTGGGTCAGACTCTCCCAGCATAAACCCACAGAAACCACACAGCACAGCTGCCCCCAGGCAGTGGACGGCAGGGATTTATCCACATACCTGCATCCCATGGTAACCTTTCCCGGAATAGGCCATCAGAAGCACAATCTTCCTCTTGGGGAGCTTTTTACTGTGCTCCTTTTCTTCCTCATTGTTCTTCAGCCTCTTAGCTTGGGGCTCAGTTTCTTCCCACTTCTTCAGCCCCCGATCCTTACTTCCCCTAACATTAGGGTTCTCCTTGACCACAGACCCAGGCTCAGCCTTCACGGGCACGGCCTCCACGGGCACGGTCTCTATGGGTACAGCCTCCACGGGCACTGCCTCCAGGTGCTCAGCCATGGAAAACTGTCTGAAAAGAACCCAGAAGGGGGCATCAGAAGGGCCTGGACAGAGGTGTCTGTGGGACAGACAACAGGGTGAGGCAACACGGGAGGGGCGCCGCGCTACCTGAGATGCCACAGTTCAGAGTGCAGCAGGGACAGGGCGCGCAGACGGGTGCCAGCGCTCTGCTGCGCGACGGCCTCAAGCTTCACCAGAGAAGCTCCCATGGACAGGGATGGGACCTCACGCCCGGCTCTGGTTACCTCTGGCACCAGCTACAAGGGCACATGGAGAGAGAAAGCAATCAGTCAATCAGCATTTATGAAGTACCTACTGTGTGCAGCAGGAGAAGGGAAGGCAAGAGGGCAGCCCCCAGGCTAATATGGGAGACAACACACAACAAATTATGGAGAGTAAGCCTTAAAGAAGGTAAGATGGAGATTGTCTCTGGGGAAGTGGTGGGATTGCAAGGGAAGGGGGATTGTAGCTGAGTCAGGAAGGAAGACAACCCATCAATCATAAAGCACCTACTATGTGCCAGGCGCAGGCGCAGCCATGAGGCAGAGATGAGGAGGGAGGGCGTCCAAGGGATGCTCAGCAGCTAGACGGGAGAGTCACTGGTGGAAAGGCTGGCGTCCCAAAGACTGAAGAAGAGAATACATGTGTGGGCGCAGACCAAGGCAGCTTTGGCAAGAAGTTTGGGGTGTCTCTGTTCCCAGTGACTCCATCTCTTCAATCTATCCTCCACCAGGCAGCAGAAAGGCAAGGATAGAGACACAGGAAAAAAGAAAGGGGGAAGGGAAGGGAAAAGAGAAAAGAGAGAGAAAAGAGGGAAGGAGAGAGAAAAAAGGGGAGGGGAGGGAAAGGAAAGGAAAAAGAAAGGAAAAGGGGGAGGGGAAGGGAAAAGAAAAGAGAGAGAGAAAAGGAGGTGGGAAAGGGAAAAGGAAAGAGAAATAATAAGGGCAGCTAGGTAGCACAGTGGATGGAGCACCAGCCCTGAAGTCAGGAGGATCTGAATTCAAATTCAGCCTCAGACACTTAGCACTTCCTAGCTGTGTGACCCTGGGCAAGTCAGTTAACCCCAATTGCCTCAGGGGGAAAATATGATAGAGATTTGATAATGAGAGAGATGATAGTGGATACAGATGATGACACGGATGGATGGGATGGATGGATGGATGCATAGAGATAGAGCCTTAATGTATGAGTTTCCTTATTAGACTACAGATGGCTGATAGAATGGACATGTAGGTAGTAGATATCCTTAAGGCACAGGTCTAAGTTTGTCTCTTCCCTAAAATGCCTCCAGGAGAAAATACAAACTCATCTGGCACTTAAAAGCTCCTCACTCCCTGGCTCTAACCTGTCTTTCTAAACTTGGTACATCTCCTCCTCCTCCTCCTCCTCCACACACTCAAGAATCCCCCCCCCCCAGATTTGCTATTCCCATTTCGGGGAAGCCTTCAGTGCCTAAAATGTGTGCAGCTGAAGTGACATTTCCAAAGAGGGGCTTTCCTGCTCTGCCCAATTCACCAAATTGCTTTGTATCCATTATTTAATTATCTTTGTCCAAGGGGTCTCTTCCCCTTTAGAATCTGTACTTCTAGGACAGATTATGTTCACTTCTGTCTGGGTATCCCTGCCCCCCTGTCCATGGTGGTTTAGTATTAAGTTATCCTCCCTGGGGCCTTAGTGAATTGTATTTATGAACTTCAGCTTCTTACATGAATATCCCTGGCCCCCTACCCCTACCTTCCCTACCCAGAGTAAGGATGCAATGGAGAGAGAGAAGGGTTTGAAGTCAGGATCACTCATTCAGCAATTCACTTAACCTTCATGAGCCTCAGTTTCCCCATCTCTAAAATGGAAGTAATAGCACCTACTTCCCAAAATTGATGTATTAATCTCAGCTAACATATATAAAAGGGAGTCTGAAAACACTTTATAAATGCTACCTACTGTTACTTTTTGTATTAAACCTTTTTATTTTCAAAGCATATGCATGGATAATTTTTCAACATTGATCCTTGCAAAACCTGGTGTTCCAAATTTCCCCCTCCTTCCTCCCAGATGGCAAGTAATCCAATGTTAAACATGTTAAAATATGTTAAATCCAATATCTGTATACATATTTATACAATTATCTTGCTGCACAAGAAAAATAAGATCCAAAAGGAAAAAAAAACAAAACAAAATGCAAGCAAACAACAAAACGAGGGAAAATACTATGTTGTGACAGTTATTGTTATCATTACAGTCATAAGAATGTTTAGATGTCCTAAACCTCTGGAAAAGCCTAAAAAAAAAAAAAAAACCAAACACACGGGATTACCAAAGTAACCAATGATGCCTAAATGTAATTATCTAAATATATGTATATTTATATGTATGCGAGTGCATTTATATTTACAAACCCCTGATCTAAAGTATATCTTCCTACTATGTGTATACTGGAAAGCCATTTATGAAGCACTTATGGTCTAAAGAAGTGTTAAATCACTTCCTGTATGCTAGGACATTTACTGAAGCTCTTACCACCTAGAGTGAAATAATTATTCATCTCTTACTGTATACTGTGTACAATCACTCTGAGTCTGCTTGACCCTACTTGGGGTTTTCTTGGCTAAGATATTTATATTAACAAACCCCTGATCTAAAGTACATCCTCCTATGTATGTATACTGGAAAGGCATTTATGAAGCACTTATGGTCTGGGGAGCAGTGTTAAAACGCTTCCTGTATACTAGGACATTCATTGAAGCACTTATTGCCTAGGGTAAGCAATTATTCATTTCTTACTGTATACTGCCACTCCGATTTGGGGTTTTCTTGTCCAAGATACTGGAGCCCTTTACCAATTACTTATCCAGTTCATTATAGATGAGGAAACTGAGGCAACTGGGTGAAGTGACTTGACTAGTTCACAGAACTAGTTAAGAGTCTCAACCTCGTAACTAAAGCTTCCTACTCCGGGCCTGGGTCTCAATCCGTGGCACCACCTAACTGGTCCTACTCTGCACTGGAGGGGCGTTTATTTACCGCTGACTGCGGATGGAGAAGCAAGGATTGATCGCTTACTGTATGCGGGGCCATGAGAATACAACGAAAAGTTGCAGTAACAAGGAGGTTAATCCAAGAAGCTCCAAAGTTGGCAAAGCGACCATCGTCACAATCTCATTTTACAAACTGAAGCCCGCCGCCGCCGGGACTCGAACCCGAGCGCGCGCACTCCCCGCCGCGCCACGGAACCGAACGCGGAGCCCAGGCGCGGCCACGCCGGTGTCCAGGGTCTGGCTCCCGCACCTAACCCGGACTCAGCCAGCCCCTCCCGGCGTCTGATCGCCCCCCCCCCCCCCCTCCCCGCCCCTCGCCTTGCGCCTCCCGCTCAGCTCGCAACCACCCCCTCCGCCCCCGCCCACGCAGCCACGTGCGCCCCTCCGTAGCCCCCACCGCCCCATGCCCCCAGCCCCCGCCCCACTTACGGAGCTGTGCGCGCGCCGAACGGTTCAGGACCACGTGGGCGCCCAAACGTGGGCGCGCGCGTGGAAGGGCGGGGCTTAGCGACAGAGGCGGCGGTGGCCGGGCAAGGACAATATCAACAAAACGCGCTGCAATAATGGAATAGGAATGGAAAGGAGACAGATTCTATAGCATTAGAAGAAGCCATATTCATTCCCCACTCCCATTCCCTACTTAATAGTATTTTAGTTTTTCCAATTACATGTAAAGATAATTTTCAACATTCACTTTTATTAGATTTTGAGTCTCAATTTTTTCTCTCTCCCTCTCTAAAACGGCATCTGATATAGATTACACATGTGTAATCATATTAAATTTATTTTCACATTAGTCATATTGGGCCCCATTCATTTTGTAAATGAGGAAACAGACCCTGAGAGAAGTGATTCTCCCGATACACCGATAATAATAACAGCTATCATTTCTATCTCCCTCCAAAGTTTGCAATCATTTGATCCTCAAAACAAGTCTGCGAAGTGGGGTAGTGTTATTATTATTATTATTATTATTATCATACCCATTTTACAGGTGAGGAAACTGAGTCCCAGAAAAGTCAGGTAATTAACCTTTGTTAAATGCAGGCTAAGGTAAAAGGAAGACCCTGCTTTCAGGGAAGTTTACATTCCAATGGGAGAATGAGCAAGTTCCAGAAACAAACCCGAAATAGACTGAACAGGTGGAAGGTTATCTCCGAAATAGATACTCAGCCGCTAGGAAGCGCCATAGTGCAGAGTCAGTTCAAATCTGGGATAACTCCATCTGTCACCTTGGACAGCTCATTTACCTTGGAGTCCTCCACTCTAAAGTGGAAAAGGGTTTTTTTTTTTTGTTTGTTTTTTTTTTTTAATTTCTTGCTATTCAGTCACCTTGGACTCTTTGTGACCCCGTGGACCCATAGCACGCCAGAGCCTTCTGTCTTCCACGATCTAAGTCCAAGCTCATGTCTGTTGCTTACGGGACACTAATCATCCATTCTCATCTCCTGCCATTCTCTTTTCCTTTTGCCTTTGATCCTTTCCAAAATCAGGATCCCGTCTTCTCATTCGGTGGCCAAAGTATTTCAGCGTCAGCTTCAGCATTTGACCTTCCAGTAAACAATCTGAATTAATTTCTTTAAACATTGATTTATTTGACTTCCTTGATGACCAAGGGACTCTCAAAAGCCCTCTCCTGTACCACAATTTGAAAGCCTCAGTTCTGCTTTCCTTACAATCCAACTCTCACAGCTACACATTGCTACTGGAAAAGAAGGCTTTGATTATACCCTGTACAGATGGTTGGGGTGGGGGAAGCACCCTGCAAGCACAGAGAGCGAAAGTGGTATTGTTGTTTGTTCTTTGTTCTCAAAGAGGGCCAGTGACAATTAGTCTGCTGTTGTGACTTGAAACTGAAGTGTATTTAAGTAAGGCAGGGCTGTGCAAAGTCATCAGCCTCATTCTCTCCTCCAGAGTCATCAGAGTCCAGTGGCAAGACAGGTATCAATGGCCCACCCTGGCCTTATTAAGCTAAGGTCTTTCCCGGGTCTCAGTTTGTCTGAGATGGAGGGACATTGCCTGGCTCCCAGTGTCCAGAGCCCTCTGGATTGTGTGTAGAGGGTCCTATTTGTGAGCTGGGCAGCAAGATCCAGCTCAGGCAGAGGGAATAGGTCCATGAGTGCTGAAGAAAAAGGCTGCTTTTAGAAGACTAAAAAAATTAGTCATTAAGGCCAACATTCATCAGCACTTGCTGTCTGGGCTACATGAGTTGGAGTGCTTGAATATTTAGACCGAAGTAAAATAGACTGTGCATTCAGAAAGCCCAAAAACTCTGAGCTCTCAGGGGCCATGCAGTGATATCAGAAGGAGGGATGGTCTGACAAGAGAAGAGATCTCCTCTGACCAGATGGAGAGAAAGGGACCCCAGGCAGGAATCCACTGTATGGTCTCTGAACCATAGGCTGTGATTCCTGCTGAATTGAGAATCAGGAGACTGGAGAACGATGGGTTGAGCTGTTTTCCTTCATTCTTAGAGGACCCAAATGAAATCACTATGTCAGAGTCGAGTTACAGTGTGTCTGACTGTGGCTGATCAGACCAATACTAGCTTATAATGCTCTGCCACAGGTCAGACACAAATTGTCTCTATGCACATTTGGGACGGCTTCTCGAATTTTGTGTATTTTGCATTTCTTCTGAGTAATTCAATTCTGTTTTGCTCACAGAGCACAGCACCTTCTCTGATGAGGGCATGCCATGCTGAACAGTCCTGTGTCAGTGTCTCTTATGCCATACATTCAATTCTAAAGTTCCTAAGAGAGATCTTGACAGTGTCCTTGTATCCTTTTTCTGACCACTTTGTGAGCTCTTGCCATGTGTAAGTTCTCTATTAAATAATCTTTTTGGCAAACATACATTTGTCATTAGAACAATGTGGCCAGTCTGGAAAAGGGTACCAGATTTGGGACAGAGAGTGAGGATCAGGTTTATGTTATCACTACTCCCTGTAGAAGAACAGTGATTCTCTTCCCTGAGGGAACAAAGTATGAGCAGACCCTAAGAGTGGCAGAGATTGTAGAACAGTTCTAACAGAAACAGGAGTCGTGGCAGCAATGTCTCCTTACTGTATGATCTGATGGAGCCAGTGTTGAAAGGCTCTATGAAATGGCCTGGGAGAATTCTCTGAAAACCTCCTTTTACAGAGGTAACTAAATGTATTGGAACCTTTAAAAGAGATATTCTCTTTTTAAGCTTTTTATTTTCAAAAAAAATGCAACATTCACCCTTGCAAAACCTTGTGTTCCAAATTTTTTCTCCCTCTTCTCCTCACCCTTCCCTTAGACAGCAAGTAATCCAATGTATGTGCAATTTTTCTATATACATATATATTTCCACAATTATGATGCTGCACAAGAAAAAAATTAGATCAAAAAGGGGAAAAATGAGAAAGAAAACAAAAAGTAAGCAAACAAAAACCAAAAAGTGAAAATATCATGTTGTGAGCCACACTTAGTCCCCACCACTCTCTCTGGATGCAGATGGCTCTTTCCATCTATTGGGCTTGAATCACAAGAAACAGACTCTTAGTCTCTTTGTAGGTAGCTAAGAAGAATTATTTGTATTTGACCTTGTAAGGGTGAATTCCTCTTGTAGTCAGCTTACAGGTGAAGGGGATGAAGTTACTAAAGGAAATGGGTTTAATAGTTTGGATTTATTTGTCTCCCCTGCCCCCTGCCCAAGCCTGCTACACTCCAGACTCAACTTGTCTCTCAGTGCAATTCTATTTCAACTTTTGGATGGAACTCAACCAGAATGGCTTCAAACTTTAGCTACGGGTATCATGCAACAATACAAGCATGTTGCAGTTGTTTAGGCTGATCATTTGGTGAAATCTGAGCAGGATGTTGGGATGGTAGTGGCTTGGGTTTCTGGCTTTGCAAGTAGTCACTAATGGGAATGGGGGGAGTAGACACAAAACCTGCTATCACTGCCATCCTGCTAGGTGGCAGAGGGCTTCCATACCAGCCCAGGAAGAGAATTCTAGGTGTGGCTCCTGAAACACAGAGTTGAAAAGAAAGAAATTAATGATCAGTTCACTACTGGGATGCTTGAAAACTGTAGTGGGATAGTAAGCCCTTCAATCCTGCCAGAGCCTGAAGTATCCAACAAAGCCCTACTTTAGATGGAGGAAAGGGATGCTGTGAGCTCAATATTGGTGCTCACTGCAGAAACAAGAGAACATTGTACACAGTAACAAGATTATGTGATGATCAACTCTGATGGGCTTGGCTCTGGCTCTCTGCAACAAAGAATTGTCTCAAACCAGTTCCAATTGTTCACTGAAGAAAACCACATACACCCAGAGAGAGGGATATGAAATGTGGACCACAATGTAACATTTTCATGCTCTCTATTGAGGTTTGCTTGCATTGTGTTGCCTTTCTCTGATTCTTTTTTTTTTTTCTTGTAGATAGGATTTTTCTTGCATAACTTCTCAAGCATTTCAACATTATTAACATGTAGTGGACTTCCTGCCATCTAGGGGAGGGGAGGGGACTGGGGGTAAAATTTGTAATGGAAAGCTTTGTAAAGATCAATGCTGGGGAACTACCCATACATATGTTATACAAATAAAAAGCTTTAATAAAAAAAAAACAATGAGGTAATTCAAGGCAATTCCAATAGATTTGTGAAAGAAAGTGCCATCTGTACTATGGAGACAATGTGGATTAAAGCATAGGATTTTCTTTTTTTGTTTGTTTGTTTGTTTGTTTTTTTCCCCTTTCTCATGTTTTTTCCCTTTTGATTTGATTTTTCTTTCACAGTATGACAAATATGGAAATATGTTTAGAAGAATTGCACATGTTTAACCTCTATCAGATTGCTTGCTGTCTTGGGGAGGGGGCAGGAGGGAGAAGAGGAAGAAAACTTTGGAACACAAGGTTTTGCAAAGGTGAATATTGAAAACTATCTTTGCGTGTATTTGAAAAAATAAAACACTATAATAAAAAAAAATTAGTGCTCACTCTATCAGCAACTTCTAGGCATGTTACTTCCAGTGGGTTCAAATGGAAACCCTTAGAGTTACCTGAACCATCCCATATATTTAACTTCATATGGTATCAGGTATGAGGGGGAGAGAGAGAAGGTAAAAGATATTTCATCTCCTTTGATGGAGATGAAAGAAGCTGGAGTATTTCATTGTACTTACAACAACCCAATGTCATCCATGAGAAAGGCAGGTTACAGTGGACTACAGGGAAATGAACAAAGTCATCAGGCTTATTTCTCTACAGCTATTCCTTATCTTATCAATGTTGTTGAGAGAAATGATTATTTCTCTCTTGTATTTAATAACAAGTTATTGAATTAGGACCAAGGACCACTTTTCTGCTTCATCATTCAGAAATCAACAGTATGAGAAATTCTGGGCAAAAACTTACCTAGGCTAAGATCTAATCAAAGACAGTAAAGAAATTTTAAGTTTAGGTGAATGAGTAGATTTCTGCTCATTGTATTAACTCAGACAGCTCTGGGAAAATGTGGTTTCTCCCTGTTGTCAGATAGGTGTGATGGAAAATGTAAATCTCTTTGACTAAGATTTGGGTGCTCAGTGTCAAATACCCCAAGACCTTCAATGGAATAAGCCCACCTCTCATTATAATATTAATTCTCTCTTATTACTTGCTAACTAATTTGAGACTATTGCCACCATCAGGAACCACTCTTCCAAAGGCATATGAGCATTGAATGGATTCCATAAGGAGTCTCTGGATTCCAAGAGTGTCATTGACTTATTTGGCATTATGCTAACATTATTAATAAAATTATTAATTACCCAGAAACTATATCTCTCAAACTTTTTAAACATCACATTGTAGAAAAGGTAGTCCATGCCCAAGGTGAGTGGTATGGGGTTATTAATCTTACTAATTGTTTTTCAGGACTAGTTTGCTTTCACCAGGAAAGGAGTACAATATACTTTCACCATTTTTCCAGGAGGATATCTAATCCAATCTAATAAACAAATATTAAGCATTGATTATGTACCAAACATTGTACTAAGTGTTAAGGATATAATTAATAATAATAATAATAGTAAAAAGATAATCCTTGATTTCAAGGAAATTACAGTCTAATAGAGAGAGGGATAAAAAGAATCAGGAAAGTGGAGAAGGAGAAAGAACAAGGAGAGAAACACCAGGAAGTAGCAATTATATGGGGAGGCAATAGGGGGGAACAAAAGGAGGAGTGTACCTGTTCCATAGAGCTGGAAAAAATAGGTAGGGCAGCAAATGTAGAGTGGAGTAAGCCCCAAGTCCAGTTTCTGCCCTTTCTAAAGGAGAGCACTAGGAGGAATGTGTTATTCTACCCTCTAGTCCTCTAACCAAAAAGGGAAAGGAGGCTGAAAGAGTCTAACCTGAACTGCCCATCTTCCAGCTACATTATGGTGAGAGGAGACCTAAAAGAGGCTTCCTTTCCTGAAGGTTTAGAAGTACTATGAGGCCATACTAGTGGAGGTCCTAGACCAGGGATTATAGACAGGGATTAGGAAGTCAATTGTCAAAAGAGAATTTTCTATGTCTTTTCTATCAATTCTATTTCCACATCATGACCCTAAGAAAATCTAGCGACCAGCTCACTCAGTCAAGTTGTAGAGAATACAGTGAGAAGGTAAAGCCCAAAGAATTCAGGCATAATCTGGAATAAGCTACTGGTACTTGCTTCCCCAAGAGCTAAGAAGGAAGCTCAGATAATTATTAGAGTCTTTAGAATTTGGAAAACTAAATAATTTACTCGAATAGCCTGATGACCTCGTTTAGCAAGACATACAAGTCAGTGTCTCTTAAGTGGGGTCCAGCAGGCTGTCCGACAGCCTCTGTCCTTGGTCCTTTATGACCCTACATGGCTCATGTTTCTGAATGTCTCTTTCCATAAAGACCAGGTTGGCTGGAACCTTTGGAAGGCACCCAGAAGTGACTAGGATATGCTGCTGTTAGGCATCTGGAGCTCCCAGATCTCCGGAACAGACCCTCATTGTAAAAAAAAAAAAAAAAAAAAAAATTGGAAGACAATAGAGATCTAGTTGCTACTGAACCAGATGTCCCAGGATCAAATAATCAACCCTTGTCCAGAGTTGCCTATTAAAGTATAGATGATGAAAGATGGTACTTCTAGCAAGAACACGGGAGGAAAATATTGCTAAATGAAAATAATGCATTATAAATATGTTTATACATATTGGATTTAACATATTTTAACGTTTGACATATATTGAATTGCTTGCCATCTAGGGAAGGAGGTGGTGGGAAGAAGGAGAAAATCTGAAACACAAGGCTGTGCAAGGGTCAGTGTTGTCAAATTATCTGTGCATATGTTTTGAAAATAAAAGGCTTTATTTAAAAAATAAAATAAAAACAAAAAAATGCTCTAGTTCAGACCCTGGAAGCCTGCGTTCTCCATGGATCCATTAGACTCCATTCTGAAAGGACACCATTTTATTATGGTTCCATCAACTACAAGCAAAGCATGTGCAACTAAATTCAGTAACTACTAATCTCGTAAGGGGAGATACTCTAGGGATCATGGCACGTCCTTCCAAATGGCTGAGGTCCAGGCTGAATGATTGTCATGTATGAGAGCCTGGAGGGATGGGTCAGAGCAGATCTTCATCTATACAAGTTCCTGGACAAAGGTCATAGTTCTGGCCAAGTAGAATGGGGCCTGGAGAGTGTAAGACTGGACAACAAAAGGCTCTCCTATTTGGGGGCAGGACCAATGTACTAATTTTGTAAGTAAGATTTTGCCTTTTAAAACATAGTTGTTTGTGGAGTATGCTAGCCCCCTTTGGAGACATATGCCAAAACAAAAACAAAAATAAAGCAACCAGATTGAAGATGTTATAAAAGAAGTAGTGATTACAGAACGGGTCCAGTATCAATGTCCAGTGTCAATCTGGATTTTTGGTTATTGATACCATATAGTGATATCAATCACTGATATGAATCACAAGACCATGTGATTCCTCTTACTAAGGACAAAACAACTACTCTTGACCCGAGTGGCCCTCAAACTGGCAGCAACTGACAAAATGTGATTCTTCCATCTCAGGATGAGAGAACTGTCCTAATTGATGAACAATGACATCATCATGGATCTGACTGACCATGCTGGGTATCCAACCTCCCAGAAGTCATTTCCATCACAAACTGATTTGGTGATAATTCTGAATCACTAGATGAGGATGAGGGAAAGTTCTTTTTAGCCAATGGGGAGGTCACTAAGGGGACAAAGATTTTGTCATTACCCTGATGAAGGTCTCAGGGAGTAGGACTTTTGGGTGGTGGGCGGTGGTAGGTGGTATTACAGAAAGAATATCAATTCTCAGTATCAATTTATATCCTGAGATAAGCTGTCTGCAAGAGGCTTATGACTTTATTATAGATAATCCTGATGTAAGATGGAAGTTTGTTGACTTTGTCAGGTGTCCATGCAACTGAAAACAACAAGGTGTTATATAAAACTTCCCAACAATAAAACTGGGGATAATAATAGCACCTTGTGACGTTTATTCATTTAAAATTTATGACTTCTTTTTTCCCTTCTTTCCTTCCTTCTTTTCTCCCTTCCTTCCTTCCTTCCTTCTTTCCTTATATCCTCTTTCTTTCCCTCCCTCCCTCTCTTTCTTCCTTCTTTCCTTCTTTTCTTTTTCTTCCTTTCTTTTCTTTTAAATTATTTTCATTTATTTTATTAAATATTTCTCAGTTACATGGAAAACATTTGAACAATCATTTTTTAAAATTTCAAGTTCCCAAATTCTCTCCCTTAGTATATTATCTGGTACACAGTAAGTACTTAATATTATACTTAGTAATTTCACTTCACAGAACTTGTTTTAAAAAAATCAAATTGATCTAGCAATGCCTTACCAAGACCCTTTAGAGCAAAGGTGTTAAATTCCCACAGCAACTTGGAACCAGATTAAAATAGACTTGGGAAACATTCAACTAAATTAACAAAAATATAATACACCATAATTCAGTTATTTCAGTTTTGTTTGACTCTTTGTGAGCATATTTGAGGTTTTCTTGACAAAGAGAATGGAGTGGTTG
>JAJPUD010000011.1:14545-35396 GCA_023553655.1 Myrmecobius fasciatus | reverse complement strand
GTGTCTAGGTTCTTTTTTTCATCATGGCTTTCAGGAAGCCCTATAATCCTTAGATTGTCTCTCCTAGATCTATTTTCCAGGTCAGTTGTTTTTCCTAGGAGATATTTCATGTTTTTCTCTATCTTTTCATTTTTTTGTTTTTGTTTGACTGATTCTTGAAGTCTTGATGAGTCATTCATTTCCAATTGTTCGATTCTAATTTTTAATGTCTTATTTTCTTCAGTTACTGTTTTTAGTTCCTTTTGCAATTGACCAATTACATTTTTTTGTTCATTGCATTCTTTTTCCATTTTTTCTATTTTATTTTGCAGTGATCTCATTTCGTTTCCCCATGTTTCTTCTAACTCTCTTTTAAGATCCTTTATGTAATCTTCAAAGAAAACCTTGTGACATGGAGTCCAGTTTGTGTCTCTCTTTGGGGCTTTTTCTGGAGTTGCTTTACCTTTAGGGGACTCTGGATTTGAGGTCTGTTCTTCCCTCTTTCCATAAAAGTTATCTATGGTGAGAGCTCTTTTTGGTTTTTTTATTCATTTTTTTTAAAGGTATGAGGTCTATTTAAGGCAAAGGTGGGACAGCTGCTTTAATTTGCCCTGGGGCAGTTCTGCTGATTGAGTTATTTCAGGAACTGGGCAGTTCTGCTGATTGAATTATGTCAGGTGCTGGGCAGTTCTGCTGATTGAATTATTTCAGGTGCTGATCAGTCCTACTGATTGAATTATTTCAGGTGCTGATCAGTCCTACTGATTGATTGCCCTAGGGTGCTGTGTAATGGCAGCTAGGTCCGATGCTCATCAGGGGTTCAGTGGTTCACAATCTACCCCTCACAAAAGGCAGACCCTCCAAACCACCTGCCCACAATCAGGACAGATTGGCCCAAGACGCCCGCAGAAGACTCCCAGGTGTGTGAAAAGCACAACGCTTCCACTCCTGTTTCGACTCCTGTTCCGACTCCTGCTCCAGCTCCCTGCTCCAGCTCCCTGCCCTGGTCTCCCTGTGCTGCAGTCTGGGTTCAGCAGACCACCCCCTGCCCAATTAAAACAGACCTGTTTTGAAGTTCTTCCAGAGTATCTTCTTCTAGAATCGTGTTGTCCTCCAGATATTGTGGATTTTTTTGCTTCAAAATCAGTCTAGAGGCTTCATATGTTGTTGGTTTGAGGGAAGGTTAGAGGAGGTTACAGAGACTCCTGTCTGATCTCCACCATCTTGGCTCCACCCCCGGAAGACCAAATTTTTTATCTGCAAAGCAAACTATTCATAAAAGAGACACATGGTTTGATATACAATCTTTGTTTTTTGTTCTGTGCATATAGAAATGTTCATTTTATTTGCTAAATGTATGCTAAATTTAGATTTTTTTTATTATTTAGATGGGTTTGTTTAGATTATTGTTATTAAATGTTTGCTAGATTTAGAATATATTTTAGATGCAAAAAATAATTTTAGCTTAGATTAAACAATCTCTAAAAAGTTTTTTGGAAAATCTGTTTTATTTGTATCCCTGAAACTGGTACCCAAATGTTCTCTGGCCATCAGAGGGCAGTGTCCTACACTCAATAGGGAATGGAAGTTCAGCAGCTAGGAATTTTAAGGTGGCTAGACTAGCATCCCTGTGCCCCACCAATTAACAAGCATCCTGCCCCAAAGCTTCAGGATCGGATCATGAGGTCAAAGGTTTAGAACTGAAAAGGACTTCACAGACCCTCTAAGTCCAATTCTTTCATATTACAAGTGGGGAAACTAAGGCCCACAGATTTTGTCACTGTATATCACATAGGTAACAACTGGAAAAAATAGGATTGTCCTTTCTCTGGTTCCAAATGCAACATTCTAGAATTTAAGTTTCTTCGGGCCATGTTTCCCTCTGGCAGTCAGGTGAAGCTTATGGATTCCCTTCTCAGAATTATCTTTTTTTAAATGCATAAAATAATTGAGGTTTACAAAGAAAAGCTGTTGAAAAATAGCTATCAATCTCTATTTCTTGGTGTGACCAGCATGAAAGGAAGAAAAATGGATATACATGAAGTGAAGCTGGAGGAGAGAAGGAGTGGGATATACCTCTCCACCCCCTCTCTCCTTTTAGACAATTTTCTAGACTTGGTGTGTCTTGGCTTGTAGTATTGTGCATCTTGCTCTATTTCCCTTTGTCCTTCTCGGTTCCAGATGCTAGTGGTCATCCCCATCTCACCTGAGGTTGCAGTCTTGGGAACCTTGGAGCCAGCATTGCAGGTGGGATTTTGCAGTAACCATGTGAGTTAGGGGAATCTTGAAAAGTCAGCTTGCTTTTGGATTTGAGATCTGAGAATGTTTTGAACTTGGAACTGGGATTGGACTCTCTGTAGCAAAGCTTCTTAAACTGTGGGTCAGAATCCCACAGGAGATCTTGTAATTGAATGTTGGGAATCACAAAATTATGGTTTATTATCAGGAAAGTTTGATTTGTATGCCTATTTTACATATCTATTTTACATTTTACCTATATAATATCTATTTTACATTTTACCTACACATCTAGGGTCATGTAAAAATTTCTGGGGTGAAAAGGGGTCCCGAGTAGAAAAAGTTTAAGAAGCCCTGCTCTATAAGAACTGAACTAAGATGCTTGTCTCTTTTATACCTGGGAAATCAAGACTTCTTTGTAAAGGTTAATTTAATTTTCAGTGATTAAATGTATCTAGGGTGCAGAGCAGCCTTCCCCCTCTGCTCAAAGAAACAGCACAAGCCAATTGCATTGGAAGAAATTTGCAAATTTGTTATTTATGGATTGTTTGAGGACTGGTACGATTTTAATATTTAAATCCTGTATAGAAGTATTGCGATGCAGATGGGTCCTGTATTAATACTGATGGGAAGATTAATGTGAGGAACTTGATGTCCCTGGATTGTTAGTGTTCAGCGGAATTACTTATATTATTTGGCTTTTTTTTTCCTTTTCTTTTTTTTTTATTAAAAGCTTTTTATTTACAAAACATATGAGTGATTTTTCTACATTGACCTTTGCAAAATTTCCTTTTCTTTATTAAAGCTTTTTATTTGCAAATACGTATGGGTAATTTTATTTTATTTATTTATTTTTTTGCTGAGGCAATTAGGGTTAAGTGACTTGCCCAGAGTCACACAGCTGGTAAGTATTGTGTCTGCCATGGGATTTGAACTCAGGTCCTCCTGACTTCAGGGTCAGTGCTCTATCCACTGTGCCATCTAGCTGCCCCTATTATTTGGCTTTTAAAGTGACTTCTACTATACTGCCTTTTGTGAAAGCAAAACACTCTTCACCTTGTTAGGCTTGTGCCTCCAACCGCTAAATAGCCAAGGTTCTTTGCTTCTTGTCTAACTGACCCTACTGGTCTTCTAGTTTGCAATTTCATTTGATTTGTTCTGACAGGAGCATAGATCCATGGAGGTCATTTCTGGTATCCTTGGAAATAAGGATTCAGAGAATATTCATTGAAGTTCTCTAGAAGGGAATGGTAGAGTTAAACCCCCAGAATTTCTGAGTGGATCCGGTATAGGAAAGGATACTTTGTCCAAACCCAAATTGGGCATAAAAGGAATCACGGAAGTGTTTCCACCTAGAATAATGTTCTCATTTGAGAAAGGGGAAAAATCATAAGAAGCTTCTAGATCCCAAATCCCTGTGGGAGAGCTCCAAATAGTCTGGAAAGCTCAGGGGCGGACCAGGTTTCCCTGGGAGATGGGAAATTCATTTTGTTTGCCTGTTTTTGGTCTTTCTTTCACTTATGGGTTGAGAACAGCTCTGCAAAGCCAAGTCTAACCAGGAGAAATATTTAGAGAACTTTGTGAAATATGGTTTGTTTTGTGACTGCAAAATTTGTATTTGGGAATAACCATGATTTCTGTTTGTATATGTAAGATTTCATATTATATATAATATATACATATATATACATACACATACTCACACACATACATAAGTATATATGTATGTATGTATGTGTGTGTGTGATTATACAAATTTGTCCATTTGGAGACTTGAGCATTTACTTCTGCCATTGGAAGAAGTAAATGAAAGAAAATTGTTTCTGCTTCCCCAGAGATCACAAGTTCTGAATTTGGAACAAAGAAGTGTATTTACCAAAAACTGCACCCATGCATATTTATGGGAACCCCAATTTTGAAGCAGGGGAAAATATCGAATGGAACCTTTGGAGCTTATATAGCCAATTGGCCCAATATGGAGATACTCTTGTTTTCTGAATCCCCTATCTTGTGCCCTTATTCACTTGACTGAACTAGTGAACATGATGAGTTTAGAGCCAGGATTCTAGGGGAGGATGTGGTAGCTGGCACCTGAAAGTGAGAAGGACAAAAGGAAACAGAATAAAATGCACAACACAGCATCCCGAGTTACATCAAGGTAGGGGGTGGGGTCTAAAGAGAAAGCACAGGTGAGTGATGGATCCTACCCCTTCTCTCCTCCAGCTTCACTTCATTTTTCTTGGTGTGACTTGGGCTTGAAGATTCAGGTTACAACAAGAAAAAGAGATTAATAGCTGCTTTTCAACATATATGCTTTCCTTTGTAAACTTCTATTATTTTATGCATTTAAATACATGATTCTGAAAAGGAAATCCATAAGCTTCACCTGCTTGTCACAGGGAAACATGACAACAAAGAAAGTTAAGAAACCTAAATCTTAGAAAATTGCATTTGGAACCAAGGATGATCACTCCTGTTTTTTCCAGTTGCTACCTATATGTCCATATACAGTGACTTAAACTCTGTGGGCCTCAGTTTCCCCAAGTGTAATATAAGGGAATTAGACCTAGATGGCCTGTGAGGTCCTTTCCAGCTCTAAAGTTAGGATTCTACCAACATAACCCTGAGCTAGACACTAGGGATACACAGACAAAAAGAGACCCAGCACTCAATTCAATTCCTTAGCTTTTGTGCTTAGGAATCACATCTCTCCAGAACCATACCAAGCAATTCTGGTGCCCAGCACCAGCCCTGGCAGATTTATTTGAATTTTGAAGCAAACGGCACAGAAATCTCCCATGAATGGACTATATAAAACAAAATCAGCTGGGAAATTGGGAGGTGACTTCTCTGTGGACTACTGCCAGGGGCAGGATGGGAACAAGCTCACTGGGTTTGTGGAAGGAGGCCATCAGCAGCTTTCTCTTTGAATTTTTTTTCCTTTCTTAATAGATTCTCACTGCAGTTGTTGAAGGAGACCCCATCAATATTTTGACTGCTCTTCCTTCATTCCCCCCCCCATGAAGAGTTCAGCATTCTCCTCCCTGTCTCCCCTCACCACAACCTCCAACAGATATAAACTCCTGGAATCAATCATTCAATAAGCATTTATTAAGCACCTACTATGTGCTAGGTACTAAGCATTGTAGGTATAAAGAAATGCAAAAGCGTCTATTCCTATTCTCAAGGAGTTCTAGTCTAGCAGGACCAGGACACTAACTTACCTACTGTCTTATGTCTACTTGAATCCTGCACATAGTAGAATTCAAATTTGGAGTTAGAGGTCTTGAGTTCAAATCCAACCTCTGATGCTTATGACTTTATGTCCCACTTTATAACAGATTCTCTGGGACTCAGTTTCCTTATTTGGAAAACAAGAAGGATTGTCCTGGATGACCATTTGGATTCCTTTAGGCTCTGGATCTCTGATCCTAAGAGTGGTTATGTCCTTAGCACCAGCCAGTGGGGAAGACCCTGGTACCCTGATGGATGGACTGGAATAACAGGTTTTGCAAAGGTGAATGTTGAAAACTACTTTTGCAGAGTAATACCCTGCTGAATCTGCCCTCTGTCAACAGCCCCCACCTGTCCCTGGACATCTAAAGTTATCATTTCAAGTTGGAAGAGGCCTGTCATTTATTCCCTCCCTCTTCCCATTTAAGCACAGTGCTTGGCACTTATGAATGCTTTTTCATCCATTCATTCTTTCAGATGAGGGACTTCAAAGGTTTATCAAACTGTGCATTCCCTTTGACCCAGAAGTGTTTCTACTAGGCCTATATCCAAAAGAGATCTTAAAGGAGGGAAAGGACCCCAATGTGCAAGAATGTTTGTGGCAGCCCTTTTAGTAGTGGCTAGAAACTGGAAACTGAAGGGATGCCCATCAATTGGAGAATGGCTGAATAAATTATGGTATGTGAATGTTATGGAATATTATTGTTCTGTAAGAAACAACCAGCAAGATGATTTTAGAGAGGCCTGGAGAGATTTGCATGAACTGAAGCTGAGTGAAATGAGCAGAACCAGGAGATCATTATACACAGCAACAATAATACTATATGATGATCAATTCTGATGGACGTGGCTCTTCTCAACAATGTGGTTATTTAAAGCAACTTCAATAGAAATGTGATGGAGAGAGCCATCTGCATTCAGAGAGAGCACTATGAGGACTGAATGTGGATCACAACATAGTTTTATCACCTTTTTGTTGTTGTTTGCTTGCTTTTTCTTTCTTTCTCATTTTCTTCCTTTTTGGTCTGATTTTTCTTGTGCAGCCTGATAATTGTGGAAATATGTATAAAAGAGTTCCACATGTTTAACTTGCCATCTAGGAGAAGGGAGTGAGGGAAAGGGAGGAGGAAAAATTGGAATACAAGGTTTTGCAAAGGTGAATGTTGAAAACTATATTTTGAAAATAAAAAGCTATTATTATTTTTTTTTTTTTGCTTTTTGCTGAGGCAGTTGGGGTTAAGTGACTTGCCCAGGGTCACACAGCTAGGAAGTGTCTGAGACCAGATTTGAACTCAGGTTCTCCTGACTTCAGGGCTGGTGCTCTAACCACTGTGCCACCTAGCTGCCCCACTATTATTTTTTTTTAAATGAGGGACTCAAAGCCCTTAGCTAAGGGACCCACCTAGAGTCACCAAACTGGTATTTGACTTGGCACATGACCCCTTCACAACTCTCTCTGCTAGAAGGAGGGAAGGGCTGGGAAGATTTGTTTCCAGGGACTCTTTGGAGGGTAGAAAACAAGCAAAAGAACAAAAAAACCTTCCCCAGCTTAGCTTAGGTCAGCCAGACTTGAAAGGTGGAGTATGTCTGGAGGTGGGTGGTATTATTCACAGCCTACACGTTTCTCCCCATTTTTTTTTTTTTTTTTTGCTGTTTATGTTTTTCAATTTCCTGTTTCAAGGGAAATAAACTTTCATGTGTTTCAGAAAGGCTAAATCTGGAAGCCTTCCCTCCTGGGACTGAAAATCTCAAAGTCCCCAACCTTTCACTTCCTCAATGGCGCCAGCTTTCTTTGAAGTCTGCAGGCTGGGTTCTTTACTCTCTGGGACTGAAGCCAGTCCCACAACCCATTTACTTCTCACTATCCACTCCAAAAGGGAATTTAAAACAACTCAGGGAACCCCAGGATGAGCCGAGCTTTGGTCTAAAGGAGTTTTGGGGCCATAATTGCAGCATTTTAGGAAATAGTGTTTGCTTTTTGAATAAATGGTTCGCTCTAGGGGGAAGAAAAGGGAAGGGAATCGATTAATCTTCCCTTTTGCTGTCATTAAGACAGCAAATGTCAAGAACTTCTGGGACTCCAGGAATGTAAAGGCTGATCTCTAGAGAAATTATATTAGATTGATAATGGAAGCCTAGAGATAGAATTGTAAGTAGGATAGAGTGCCCCAGTATTCAGAAATTTAAAGGGCACCAATTACCACACTCCTACTGGATGTCCACTTCCTCCACTCCCAATGACTTCCTTGCTGGACCCTACCCTCATCAACTTGGAAGCACTATTCCTGGAGGTTACTTTTTCCATGACTACATACTTCCTCCCTTCCACACTTCAAATCCCCACAAGTCTAAATCTCCTGGAATCCTCGAAATCCTGGCTGTCACACCCCAGGTGAGCTCCTTCTCCTTTGCTCATTTTTGTTCCAAATATAAATGTAAATTTCCCTATGGTCACACAGCAAGCGAGAGGCAGAGATGGGGTAGAGCCCAGATTTCCTGACTCCCAAGTACTTTCCATTCCTCCCCATATGTAAATGATTATTAATAACCAATATCTTGAGGACATTCAGAGCCCTTCTTCCTCTTCCACTTCTTCCAAAGTTCTGTTTTCTTTTTGAAGGACTCTCCAGGATCTGACCTTGAAAAGAATTTAATCTGAGGTGAGGAAGTCCATTGTGTTCTACTCAAACTTGGATGGATATAGCTAGAGCTCAAAGCTGGAAGTAGTCTGGTGGAAGAGAGAGAGTTTCTCTTTCCAGGAAGTGACATGATATTGAGATACCTATAGAAAAGGTATATAAACTATGAGTCCACTGCCATAATTGTCTCTGGTCTAAGAGAGATGGCCAAATGGCCATACTTTTATTAATAACCTGCTGGCCTTACTAATAAAAGGATTAAATTACCCAGAAACTATGTTTTTCAAGCCTTTTTAAACATCACAAATGACTACATGTTTTGCTGTACACAAGGTCATGTGAATTGGGCAGGACATACAATGATAGAATTAGCGGCTCCATAATGTCACCCCAGATGGTGATTAGCTCGTCCCAAAGAAAAGGAAGGTTGCCATAGGCAGAATGATAAGTCATTCCTAGAGTGGGTAGTTTGTTCACCTCCCCGATCTTACTGCTTGGCACACTGTAGGTGCTTAATAAATAATAATTTTTTTATTAAAGCTTTTTATTTTCAAAACATATGCATGGATAATTTTTCAACATTGACTCTTGCAAAACCTTGTGTTTCCGATTTTCCCTTTCTTCCCCTCATCCCCTCCCTGAGATGATAAGCAATCCAATATATGCTATACATGTTAAAATATATGTTAAATGCAATATATGCATACATATTTATACAATTATCTTGCTGCACAAGAAAAATCAGCTTAAAAAAAGAAAGCAAGTGCACAACAAGAGTAAAAATGCTGTGTTGTGGTCCACATTCAGATCCCACAGTTCTGACTTTGTTCATCACTGAACAATTGGAACTGGTTTGAAACATCTCATTGCTGAAGAGAGCCATGTCCATCAGAACTGATCATCATGTAATACTGTTGTTGCTGTGCATGATGATCTCCTGGTTCTGCTCGTTTCACTCAGCATCAGTTCATGCAAGTCTCTCCAGGACTCTCTGAAATCGTCCTGCTGGTCGTTTCTTACAGAACAATAATATTCCATAACATTCATATACCATAATTTATTCAGCCACTCTCCAATTGATGGGCATCCTTTCAATTTCTAGTTTCTAGCCACTACAAAAAGGGCTGCCACAAACATTTTTGCACATGTGGGTCCCTTTCCCTCCTTTAAAATCTCTTTGGGATATAGGCCCAGTAGAAACACTGTTGGGTCAAAGGGTATGCACAGTTTGATCACTTTTTGAGCACAGTTCCAAATTGCTCTCCAGAATGGCTATATCCGTTCACAGCTCCTTCAACAATGCATCAGTGTCCCAGTCTTCCCACATCCCTTCCAACATTCCTCAAATAAATAATAATTGATTGAATGAATGAAGAATTCCCTACAGGCATGAGAATACTCCCCAGCACTCCACCACCCAAATGGTTGACCTGCTATGAGGAAGGAAGGGCTGCAGATAGAGATTAGCATATCCTTCCTAGAACTATGGGCATAAACGGCTCGAGCTCTGCAGACTCTACTCCCCTGTTCCACAAGGGATTAAACCAGAGATCAGGACATTCCTACAAGCCATACCTGAATGACACAGTCACTGATGTATATGAACTGCTGATAGAGCTTCTCATTAAATCAAAGCCTTTCCCCCTTTGCTTTATGCACCCCAAATCTGCTCATCTTCATCCCACTGCATACATCTTCTGGGTTTACTTCTTCAAGCTGATCCAAGGCTCTATCTGACCTGGACCCAGAACTAATAATTTGACCCAGAATCTGATACTGGTCCAAATTCAGACTCAGACACAGACCCTGATATAAATCTCAATCTAGACTTTTGTCTGGACCTTAATGCTATCCTTGACCTAGGCTAGAGAAGCCTAGACCCTGACCTAGAACCAGATCCTGACTTAGACCTTGAGCTAGAGCTTATAATTTTGTTTGTACCCTGACACTACCCTTGAGTTAGGCTAAATGAACCTAGACCTGACTTAGATTCAGATTCTGATCTAGATCTATATCTAGGATATATACCTAGAACAGGATCTATCAGATATAGACTGATAGGACTATGACATATCCTTGACCTTTGTTAGGTAGACCTAGACTCTGACCTAGATCCAGATCCTGATCTAGACCTTGATCAAGAATTTTGTCTGGATACTGACGTTATTCTTGACTTAGATTAGATGTACCTAGACTCTTATCTTGATCTTGAACATGACCCTCAGACTCCAACCTAGATCTAGATTCAGATGCTAATTCTGAAAATGAGAATGACAAATCAGAGTGCCCAGGAAAGTGAGCAGGCTGGTGAAGGACTGGGTTGTATGAGGGGCCACAATGTTTAATCTGAAGAAAGTAGAACTGGGGGATGCAAAAGAAGGATATGATCGCTTCTTCAGGTATCTACAAGCATGTATTAGAGGGATGAGACTTATACTGTTTGGGCCTGGAAGGCAGAACCAGGAGGAATGAGTAAGAGACCCAGAAATGGACCCAAACCTATACCCCACTTCATCCCTGCTTAGTTGAACATGAACAGGAGGTAGGAATCTCTGATGGAGACTCTAGTGCTCTCCTACTTGTGGCCCTATTCTAAGGTTCACAGTCATTTTCAGGTCCTGCCCATTCTGGGCTGAGGGATGGTTCCGCCCATGGATATCTAGAACCCCAGAGCCTTCTACAGGTCACTGCCTTCTTAAAAACTCTTCTGTTAACTATGTCCAAAGGACTATCAAACTGAGCAAACCCTTTGATCCAGCAGTATACTGGGCTTGTATCGCAAAGAGATCATAAAAAAGGGAAAAGGGACCCACAAGTGCAAAAAATGTTTGTAGCAGCCCTTTTTGTGGTGGCAAAGAATTGGAAATGAGTGGATGTCCATCAATTGGAGAATGGCCAAACATGTTACGGTAGATGAAAATAATGGAATATTATTATTCTATAAGAAATGATCAGTGGGATGATTTCAGAGAGACCTGGAGAGATTTACATGAACTGATGCTAAATGAAGTGAGTAGAACTAGGAGATCATTGTACACAGCAACAGCAAGATTGTATGATGATCAATGCTGATGAACGTGGCTCTTTTCAACAATGAAATGGTTCAGACCAGTTCCAATGATCTTGTGATGAAGAAAGCCATCTGCACCCAGAGAGAAGACTGTGTGGATCACAACATAGTATTTTCACTTGATTTTGTTGTTCTTTGCTTGCATTTTGTTTTTTTCCTCATTTTTTTTCCTCTTTTGATTTGATTTTTT
Source organism: Myrmecobius fasciatus (assembly GCA_023553655.1). NCBI lineage: Eukaryota > Metazoa > Chordata > Mammalia > Dasyuromorphia > Myrmecobiidae > Myrmecobius > Myrmecobius fasciatus. The sequence continues at coordinate 24,046 of JAJPUD010000011.1, read as the reverse complement.
GTGTGCAGGAGGATAATTGTAGAAATATGTATAGAAGAATTGCACATGTTTAACATATATTGGATTACTTGCCGTCTAGGGAAGGAAGTAAAAAAAAAATGTGGAACATAAGATTTTGCAAGGGTGAATGTTGAAAATTATGCATGTGTTTTTTTAAATTAAAGCTTATTTTCAAAACATATGCATAGATAATTTTCAACATTCTCCTTTGCAAAACCTTGTGTTCCAATTTCCCTTCTCCCCATCCCCTCCCCTAGTGGCAAGTAATCCAATATAAATTAAACATATGCAGTTCTTCTCTACATATTTCCACAATTATCATATGTATGTATTTATAAAAATAAAAAAAAGCCTTCCTGTTAACACCAGTCTTTATTTGGGATGGGAAGTTGGTTTGTGCCAGCTTTCTGAGATTATCCCAGGTAGGTGGGGGAGCTTTGCTCCCACCAGAAAAAATCCTGGGCCGGGAGTCCAGGGGCTCACCTGGTCTCAGGTTGTAACACGTGGAGGTGAGGGCACAGATGGAGCAGAAAGAGTCCCCACAAAGTAATAGTCAAGAATGACTCACCTGTTGTCCAGGGTCATTTAATTCAAGACAAACTTCAGCTTGTGGAAGCAACCAGATCAGCACTTTTTAACAAACACTGGAATGATGGGGAGGAAGGGTGCGGGCTAGGGGATCAGAGTTCAGAATAAAAAGAAAACATAAACATGGAATTCTTCTCTCCTCAGGGGACAGATTCAAGGGTTCAAAGCAGATTTCTTGAAGTGAAGGCAGGGTTGAATGTTTAAGGGTGTGTTTTCTCTGATTCTCCAAATAAAGCAGTTTCAGAATCATCCTTTGTGATTGAGCCAGAGGAACTGGGGGTTTGGGGAGGGGGTGTAAAAACACTAGAACTCAGGAAAAGGCCTTGACTTTGGGAGGATCTAGAACAAGAAGAGGATAAGGTAAACCTTTTTTCTGTAGAAAAGAAAAATACAATCTAGGGCCACACTATAGGGTCATATTATAGGGCTATACTAAGGCTAACTATAAAGCAAGTCATTATTTTAATAATAGTTCCTATTTATAGACTTTTTAAGTCTATAAAGTGCTCTTTACATAACAGGGAACCATTGAAGTTTATGGAGTAAAATATATGGTTCAACTGATAGAAGCTTTAGAAAAAAATCACAATTGCCTTTCCCTCTAATATATATATATATAATCATTTTGTCTTGGATGGGGCATATGGGGGGGTTCAAGGAGAACTAGCACCCCTTTTGGGGGCTGCTCCGCCAACTTGTCCACCTGGCAGCTCTCCCCTGGGGCTCCAAGAAGCTGTAGCAGGTACAGTGGCCACAACCCTCAAATGGGCTTGAAGGTAGCCAGTCGATGAGTTAGGGGGATCTCTATCTCAAGCAAGTTAAGACTTCTGGGACCCGAGGATGAGTGGATGACAATTTGTTCCGATGGCCATGAAGGCGGTGGGAGCAGTTACTGGGGAGAGCTTATGGCTTGGTCAGCCACTGAAGAGACCAAAGTCATCCCACTGTATCCCAGGCCATTGCCAGTCTTGGTACAGGTAAAATAGCATGACTGAGGGGCAGCCAGTTGTATAGAACACTAGCTCTGAAGTCAGGAGATAACAGGGAACCATTAAAGTTTGAGTAGAGTATGTATTTCAATTGATAATTTTAGGAAAAAATCACAATTGCCTCCCCCTCAAAAAAAAAAATCATTTTTTTGGTCCTATGGAGGACAGATTGGAGAGAGGAATTTTTTTTATACTAGAGGTAACAGGGAACCATTGAAGTTTATGGAGTAGAATATATGGTTCAACTGATAAAAGCTTTAGGAAAAAAAATCACAATTGCCTCTCCCTCCAATAAAAAAAAAATCATTTTGTTGGTCCTATGGGAAATAGATTAGAAAGGGAAGAGATATGAGGGAGCCCAATTAGGAGGCTATGGCAGTGATCCAGGGAGAGTCCATGAGTGGCAGGATCCAACATATTCAGAGACAAGTGAATATAGAATATAATTCAAAATAGATACTGTTGGGGATTAAAGATTAGGATGGGAGCTCTAACAACTAAGGAAATCAGGAAAGGCCTTTTGAAAGATTTTGTGCTTTAGCTGACAGTTCCCTGGGCACAACACCTAACTGGTTTGCCTGTTTCCTCATCTGTAAAATGGGTATAATAACAGCACCTATCATAAATGTAAAGTACTTTATAGAACTTAAAGCAGGATAGTCAGGAAGGATGTAATAAGGGTTATGCAATAATAGTAGTTGTGCTGCAAATAGTGCAGAGAAAGAAAATGAAGCAGCTTACTGAGGAACAATTGAGAATTCATAACTGAGCTGATTGGCTATGCTGGGTGAATGTGAGCCAAGAGTCTGATTCTAAGATAAATCCAGGTGGTAATGGAAGATGGGAGCTCAGAAAGTATTTTTAAAGTGCCTACTATGTGCCATCAAGTACTTCATAAATATGATCTCACCTGATACCCCTGGAGGTAGATGCTCTTATCCCTTTTTAGAGTTACGGAAACCGAGTTAAAGCACGTGCCAGGGGGATTTCAAGGCTGTGTCCCAGGTCAGATTTAAATGAGGCAAGTTTTCCAGACTCCAGGCCAGCTGTTCCATATTCTAACTCGTATCCTCCTGACAGCAGGGATGTCATCCTATGTACTACGCCAAGCTCTCAGCAGAGATGAAGGCCAGACAAGTAGTATTCGATAAACACTCGTCATCATATAGCTAGTGTGGGAGGATATTGCAGTCTTAAAATACACAAATCCCCAACAATTTCAAATCAGTTTATTTACTTAAATTGATATTACACAATTTAAAGAAAAAAAAAGGGAGGGGTAGGAATCACACAAACAGAACCTTAAAAAAACAAACAAAAAACACATATCAGGCATTAATTACTGTAAAGAATAACAGGATGTCCTTTTCACGCAATCCTGAAGCTATGCATTCATCATTAGGCTGAGGGCTCTCAAAACCTATTAAGACACTAGTTAACACACAAATGTGGCCACAGACACAGCTCTGGGAAACGGAGGATGCTGGTAACAATCTCCGCGTCGCGTTTCCCTGTAGAGATCCGCTTGCACCCCGTGATGATGGAGTACCAAGCAAGAAACCAGCAGGGAAAAGTGTTAATTAACACTCGACATGCAATTTGGTGAAAATGTTGCCAAGGGGATGGCAAAGGAAAGAGTGGCCGCCCCCTCCCCCACTCCAAGCAGTGGCAAACAATTTCAAGTATTGAGAAAGTGGGTGCACACATACATGTATGTGTATGTACATACACACCTGTGAATCATATATACATATATGCATGTGTGTGTATATATACATATAAAATTTGTAAACCACTTGGGGGGGAAGGCAATGGGTCTATCTATAGGTTGAATGGGGTTCTCTTGTGATACATTCAAGTAACTTGAAGCACAGGTGGGAAATGGGAAATGGGTTCCAGGTTGACCAACTCATGGCTTGACCTTCAGCACACAACGGGACTGATACCTGAGTTGGGGACTCCTGCCTTTCAGGGCTGTGCCCTAGGTGGGGGTCTCCAAGAAACTGGAGTTGTGGGTTGGAGAGAGGCAGGAGACCCAGGCCATGATCACTGTATCCCTATCACCTGGCTCCCAACCACTGGAAGGGCCCCATGAGAAGGTCTGTCAGCGAATTCATCCCTGGAAAGCAAGGCAGGAAGGTTCCCTCGTTGAGTGTTAGGGCCGAACATAGGCTATAGGGAAGTTTCTTGCATATTATTTTTTAATGGCACACAACGTGCAAACCAAAACCACGCTGTCGTGGCTGGGGAGTCGCAAGCATCCAAGGGCTTGCGCGAATACGAAGGGCCCTTCCAGACACCCCAAAGTTCAAGAGCTCCCAAGGGGCTCCCACAATACTGCTGCCAGGACCCTGTGTTCAAAGAAGACCTGAGAGACCACTGAGCTCCCAACCGACGGACGTTCTCCGTTCCACTCATGCACCCATGGCCAATCACACGAAGAAAAACACATAAACAGCCATTCACTCACAGCATCATAATGGCTCCAAAGTCTCATCAGAAAAGAAACTTTGAGCTTTCCCTCACACAATCACACAAGCACCCACCCAAACCCCACCCAACAAAAAAACCCCAAACTCTCTATATAAAGTTTTTTTCTTTAAAAAGAAAAACAAAACTTTTTTTTTTTTTTTTTTAAAGTCTGAAGTGTGTGAGATTTTTCAACGTCTGTTCTGAAATTAGAAAGCCTGGAGGCTTTATATTCATACTGTCTGTCCTTAAAAGAACATTAAATTAAAAGGACTGTATCTCTTCTCTTGGAACGGCAGGTCCCAAGCTGGCACATTGTGGTGCTGCATCTGTTGTTTCCATCACAAGTACAGGATACAGTTCTGTTAAATACACACAACATACACACACTCACACACACATATTTATATATATATATATATATATATATATGTATATATATACACGCTTGTAGTGCAATATAGTACTGGGGGTGTGAGGAGAGGATGGGGGAAGAGTTTTTTCTAGCAGTCAGTATGGTGGTGGGGACCCTGAGAGGCGTGAGCAAAGGTCCTCCTCTCCAACCATGGTGTGTAAAGTGCTCCTGATTCACAAAGCTAGTGTGAGTTGGCTGTTTGTTTAATTTTTAAATCCCCCTAAAAGTCAGTTTAAAAGCAAGAGATGAGGTGCATTCTCACTTGAGCGGGTTGAGCACGAAGCCACTGAGAACGCGCACATTTTGGCATGAAGAGATCCAGCACACAGAAATCATCCAAGTTCTCCAAGCAAAGTCGGCTTTGGGGTCCCCCACCCACCCCCGGCAGCTCCAGCCCTGGCTAGTTTGCTACTGGAGTGCCAGGGGCGGGCAGAGAAATTCTGGAAAAGTGATTGACTGGCAGAAAGCAGGGGAAGGGGCAGAGGGTGGGAAAGTAACTGGCCTGATGTCAGGGTTTCATGCTTAGGGTTCCCTCCTTGTGTCCCCGTGTCCACTGCCTGCAACAGACACGGCATTGGCGGGCCCTGACCCCTGGAAATGGTACAAGTTAGTAATGTAGCAGCTTGACTCTCTTCGACAATGGGGACAGAAGTTCCGTGGTCTCCCCCAGGGAGAGAAAAGACCCCCCCTATTTCTGGCCGGCCGAACCCATGGGCCCGAGGCGGTCACTCCAGATCTCCGTCGCTGTTCCAGGGAGATCACCAGAGGTCCCAGGGCTCCCCAAGCAGGGTGTGCGCTCTTGGAGACAGATCCAGCAGCCTTTGTCTGGACAAGTCTGTCTGGCCCAGGCTGCCCACAGCGTTGCCAGGAGCTGACCCCCACGGGGCAAGCAGGCGGATGGCTATCCCGCGAAGCGTAAAGGACTGGTGGGTGGGCAGGAGGAGCTGTCCGGGGGCTTAGGCACAAATGCCAGACAGCAGGGCCGAGAGTCTGCGCTCGATGCACATCTTGCCTGTGGTGGTGGGGAGAAAGGGGAGAGTAAGATCTAACTGGCGAGGGACAAAGAAGAAGGGCCAAATGATATCTGTGGAATTATCCAAAGAGAAATCGCACCTGTTTAACATACATTGGATCACAACGGGGGGAAGGAGGGGGAAAAATTAGAATACAATTTTGTAGGGGTGAATGTCAAATTATCCATGTATATTTTGAAAATAAAAAGCTACAACTTAATTTAATTTTAAAAAAGGACTAAGACATTTAATAAGCACAGGGTCTGAGGGGGCAATGTCCTTAATAGCCTACGTGTAACAAGGGTACACTCCCCAAAAGGGAGATTGTGCAGCCTCTGGTTAGAATGGATGCTAAGATATGGGGCATGGTAGCCACTGATTATCTCGTGAGCTGGGGAGGGTCATCTTGGGTCAAAGGGAAGTACCAGGGAAAGTGACTGGGATTGATGAGCCCAGATGTCCCTTCCAGATTTAATTATACGATCTATTCTAAGTTAACCAGCAGGGCTGCCTTCCCGTTCCCCTCAGAGTCTGGGGATTGCCCTGGAAAGACAGAAAGCCATCATCGTCATGGCATTGAACTTGGACTTGGGCCGCAAATCCTGCCCCACTCAGCTTCTCATCCTCCTGGGCGGCTCAACTCACATTTGCTGATGTTCTCAATGTCTGCTTGCTCCGTGAGGATCTGCTGGAGGCCCTCCATGAGCAGCAAGGCTTTGTGGTAGCGCTGGACGCAGTCTTCCCGGTGGTGGAACATCTCATCCAGGGCAGCAGAGCGCACCTACAGGAGGGAGGAAGGGAGAGGTGAGGGAGCAGGCCCCGAGGCTGCTCCCCTCATTGGCGTTCCCCTTTCCCACGCTTCCCTGCCAGGGAGGGAGGATTCTCCCCAGGGTCTGAATGCACGGTAACCGGAGCCACGGTTTCTACCTTCATCCCACTGACCCCATTAATGCATCCTGACCTTCCAGCAGGGACAATGAAACAGAAACGGAAGGCTTGTCATCGCTCGGAAGCTTTCTCATCAATATTATTTCTCATCAATAAAGGTCACTTAGTACCTTCTCTGCAATTTATTTATTTATTGCTGAGGCAATTGGGGTTAAGTGACTTGCCCAGGGTCACACAGCTAGGAAGTGTTAAGTGTCTGAGGGCAGATTTGAACTCAGGTCCTCCTGACTCCAGGGCTGGTGCTCTATCCACTGTACCACCTCGCTGCCCCCAACCTTCTCTGCAACTTAAAAACTGCCTCTTACATAGTCATTTATTTTTATTTTGGTCCCTGTGATGTTAGCGATGGAAACTCTTGGAGGAAGAAACTTTCTACCAAAGCAAGGGTGGCCCTTGAGTCATTACACAGTCCTGTAGTTATGTGACTCCCAGGATTTCTGTGACAGCTTATGTCAACACTGGAACCCAGCTCCTCCTGGCTTTGAGGGCAGGCTATCAGGAGATTCTTGGTCAAGGTGGATTACAAACAAGGACTCTCTAACCGTATGTCTGTTGTGATGGAGAGAGCCATCTGCACCCAGAGAGAGGACTATGGGGATTGAAAATGGATCACAATGCAGTATTTTCATATTTTTTGTTGTTTCCTTTTTGATCAGATTTTTCTTATGCAGCATGATAAATACGGAAATACCTATAGAAGAATCACACATATTTAATATATATTGGATTACTTGCTGTCTAGGGGAGGGGATGGGGGAAGGAAGGGAGAAAAAATTGGAATATAAGATTGTGTAAAGGTGAAAGTTGAAAATTACCTATTCATGTGTTTTTGTTTTGGTTTTTTTTTAAATTAAAGCTTTTTATTTTCAAAACAAATATGTAGATAATTTTCATCATTAACCTCTGCAAAACCTTGTGTTTCAATTTTTTTCCTTCCTTTCCCCCCAACCCCTTCCCTTAAACAGTAAGTAATCCAATATGTTGACCACGTGGATTCTTCTTTACATATTTCCACAATTATCATGCTGCACAAGAAAAATCAGATCACTTTGGATTTAACATATTCTTAACATGTTTAACATATACAGGATTACTTGTGATCTAGGAGAGGGGGAAAATTTGGAACACAAGGTTTTGAAAGGGTCAATGTTGGAAAATTATCAATGCATGTTTTGAAAAAAAAAACTAATAAATAAAAAAGAAAAATCAGATCAAAAAGGAAAAAAAATGAGAAAGAAAACAAAATGCAAACAAACAACAACAAAAAGTGTGAAAATGCTATGTTGTGATCCACACTCAGTTCCCAGTCCTCTCTCTGGATGCAGATGGCTCTCTTCATCACAAGACCAATGAAACTGGCCTGAATCACTTTGTGTGCATGTATTTTGAAAATAAAAACCTAAAAGTTTAAAAAAAGACTTAAGTCCCAGGTGTCTGCACCAGGGGAAGGGTTTTTTATACAAGTCACCCAGGAGGTAATCAAACATAATTGAAAAACCTGCAGAAAATAAAAGCACCCATCGCCCAGAATTGTGTGAGCTGCTATCTCCTGCATTAGATTGAAAGCCATTGAAGGCAGGGACTGCCCCTTTTTTTTTCTTTTTGAGTTCCTAGCACATAGTAGGGGCTTAATAAACATTATTGTTTATTAATAAAATGAGATAGTGCCCATGACATTCTGCATCCCTCAAGGCACTCCGCAGGGCAGACCCAAAATCTTACATTAGTTTTAAGCTGAGATACTTTGTTGTACGTTACAGAAAGGCAACAGAGTCTGTCCACTGGCCCAGGTCGGCACAAGGAACTGGACACAAACCCAAGGCCCTTGAAGTTGGCCAGTTTCCCGGGGCTCAGGTTCCACCTCTAGCCCTAGGCCTCCCTAACTCCTGAGAGCCCTGAAGATCTCCCTTGTGGAGAGCCGACCATGGCAGCACAGCCTGGCTTGGGTCGGGAGCCCCGTACCATCTGCACAGCGTAGTTGAAGATCAGCTTCTCGGCAGTGATGCTGTTGATTCGGTCCATGAGCTTCTGCTTATCCAGGAAGAATTTCTGCAGCTGCAGGTTCAGGCAATGGCAGGAGGACACACTTGACTTGTAAAGCTCGTTCAGCTTCCGCACGACTGCAGCCAAGTAAGTGAAGGACAGAGAGAGGGTGAGGTCAGAGCCGGGCCCGGACCAAGCACACTGGCGCCCCTCTCCCCCCCAGAGAAATCACCCACCCACGAGAGCTGGGTCCCTTCTGCTCTGGGCCCCATCCACCAGTCCCTTTACAGATGCCCACTGTATGTTGCAGGAAAAAGAGAGAGAGAGTGTGTGTGTGTGTGAGTGTGAGTGTGTGAGTGTGTGTGTGTGAGTGTGTCTATGTGTGTGTGAGGTTTTGACTCAGCAGGCCCCACCCTGCCCTGCCAGGTTGCTGAGAGCCGATTGGCAGGGGCCGGGATGGTGTGATGGAGACACAGGCTCAGCCCAGGCTCTGGAGTCTGTGCCAGGAAAAGCCAAAGCAGGATCACTGTCAGACAGATTGGGAGCTGAGGAGAGGACGGGCCAAGGCACAAGGAGCCCCTGATTTCTTTCTCTTGCACCAGACACGCACAAATGGGCTTATCTTTGGACTCAAAATGTAGCCCCCTTCACTTTTTGTGGAGGTGGGGGGGAGCTAGGGGTGTGGAACACGACATACTCCACCAGACTGAGAATCCCTTGAGATTTTAAACATTTAGCTCCACTGCCTTCTCCCTTCTAACTTGTTGTAAGAGTGAGAGGAGGAGGAGGAGGGCAGGATATACCGGGAAACAAAAATGAGGGGCCGGGACTAGGCTGGCTTCTGAGGGGCCTCTGAATCAAGATATGGACGGAGACCTGCACAGAACCATCCCCAGCACCCCCCAACTGCTGGTTCTGAGAGCCTCTCCTCGGGGGTCCCGGTCACTCCTAAGAAGCAGAGGGGGCCTGGGCAGTCTATTAGAGCCCCCTTTAGGCCCAGGGCCCTCTGTTCCTATGAATGAGCGCCCCCCGGGGGCCTGGGCAGGTCTGTCCTGGTCCCCTTCAGGCCCAGGGCCCTCTGTCCCTATGAATGAGC
>JAJPUD010000011.1:0-14535 GCA_023553655.1 Myrmecobius fasciatus | reverse complement strand
CCCCCCGGGGGCCTGGGCGCTCCAGCATCCCTCCCTCTATCCCAGCCCCCTTCAAACACTCCCTGGGGGGAAGGGGACGCGGCCTTACCCTGCTTGACGGTGGAGGATAGGCAGAGTTTCCCAGCCTTGATCTGCTCGATGGCCGTCTGCAGACCAGAGGAGAGCAGCTCGGCCACCTTGAGATACAACACCAGCTGCTCTGCGTAACTGCAGACAGAACGAAAGCGCCCAGTGAACCCAAGTCTCTGCTGCCGGCTCCCGGGCAGGAGAAGGGTCGGGTGTGTGGGGGAGATGCAGATGCCCGGGGGGGGTCCCCAGCCTCGCACCCCCCACCCCCACGCCAGCCACCCCGCCAGCTCTGACCTCCACTCTCGGCTCAGCAGGCTGATCTGGTCGGCCACGATGCTCTCCTGCAGCTGGTACTCGGAGGCCATGGAGCCGCCCACGTCGCCCGTGCTGCCCTTGGCGGCGGCCATCTCCATGACACAGTGGACAAAGGCCAGAGTGAATCGGAGGCTGCGCAGGATGTCCGTGTGTTCTTGCTGCGTGAAGAAAAGGGGGGCCGTGCTCAGGAAGGGGGGGCCCCCAACTGGCTAGCTAACAGAGGGGAGACACTGGCCCCTGGAAGCCCCTGGGGCCCAGAAAGGCCCGAAGAAGCCTCGGACATCCCCCCAAATCTGAAACAATCTCCCAGGGCCCCCTCCTCAGCATCCACTCTGACATGGGAGGAAAGCTTAGGCCCTGGCCCAGGGGAAACCAAGGGAAATTCTGAGCACCGCCGTGCTTGGAGAATGCTCTTTCTGCTCGCCCACCCCGACTGCCCAGCTTCCTTCAAGCTTTTAACTGATAAAACTCATTTATTTAGTTCGATTTTTCAACAGTATTTTATTTTCTAAATCCACATAAAGTGGGGCAGCTAGGTGGCACAGTGGATAGAGCACCAGCCCTTTAGTCAGGAGGACCTGAGTTCTAATCTGCTCTCAGACACTTAACATTCCCTTGCTGGGTGACCCTGGGCAAGTCACTTAACTCCAATTGCCTCAGAAAAAAGAAAAAACAAAACAAAACAAAACAAAAAAAAACACACACACACAAATTCTAAACACTGGTTTTTCTAAGAATGTGTTCCAAATTCTCCCCCCTCCTTCCCTTACCTCTCCCCACTCCAAGACAGCAAGTAATTTGATACAGGTTAAAAATGTGCAATTCTTTTATCATACTTCCATATGTGTCATGTTTTTCAAGAAAAATCAAGATCCATAAGAAAAAAACAAACAAAAAGGGAAAATATGATGTGAAATTTTCCCAAATTTCCCAATTCTTCCCTTCCCAACATGTGTGTGTGTGTGTGTGTGTGAGACAGACAACAGGCTGTCAGTACTTGGTCGGTGGGTTAGGGCTAGGCAAGGAAAGTTGGAGGGACAGGAAGGGATTCTTTTGGAAGCTGTCCCGGCCCCTGGCTCTGGGCCATCCAGAGACCACTCAGATCACCGAAAGCTAGCCTGGCTTCTCCCTCCTGTTCTTGCTGGCGAGTCAACATCAGCCCAATTCCCATTGCCACAGCCCTTTATGCCTTGTAAAGCCTTTCTTCCCAACAAAAGAGGGGAACTGAGGCTCAGGCTATAGGACAGTCTTTCTAAAGTAGGCCAGGCTTGGGGCACATGGAAAAACTGGGCTGCAGCGGTCATAGAACAGGCTGAATGATATATATATATATATATATATAATTCCTCTACATTACATTCTTCTATATATAGAAAATAATTATAGGAATATAATTATGTCTGTGTATGTATATACATATATGTATATGAATATGTGTGTGCTATGTGTATGTATGTGTGTGTGTATATATATATATATATATAATTCTTCTATATGTTTAACATATAATAACATGGATGACTCGCCACCTAGGGGAAGAGGGGAGAAGGGAGGTAGAAAATTTTGGAACACAAGGTTTTGTGAGGGTCAGTGTTGAAATCTATGCACTTGTTTCAAAAATAAAGAGCTAAAAAAAGAATCTAAATATCTAAAATTACCCATGCATGTTTTGAAAATAAAAAGCTTTAGTAAAAAAAATTAGATTAAAAAAAAGATTAAATTTTAATTAGATTTAAATTAGATTTTAAAAAAAGATTAAATTTTTAAAATCTAGGCTAAAAGAAATCAGTGGCTAGCCAGAGTACAGGAAGCTACTGGGACTGGCCCCCCAAGGGGGCTTTTCTGAGGGAACCTGGTTGCTGCTGGGGAAGGATGGGCTTAGAGCAGTCACTGGCCAGGGTGCCAGAGAATATCACTGGGCGAGTCGGGGGCACCATCCACCTTTCCCAAGGTCACAGAGGACATGCTAAATGCACCTACTTCTACTAGTAAACCTCCTTTCACTTGTTACTGAAGAAAGCCAAGGTGTGGAAGGAGAAAATCTGGGCTGGGGGCTGGCCAGCTCCCAGATTCCTCCCAGACAAGCCAAGGGAAGGCAGGTCTCACGCTGGGAATTGCCCTTGGGACTCCCCTCCCCCAATTACAGGATCAGACAGATCGGGGAGGATGGATAAAAATACCCTGCCTCCCTCCCTCCCTCCAGGGGAGAAAGCTGCCGGACAGGGAAGATGAGAATTTCTAGCCAGAGCAGCTTGTTCTAAATTAAGCATTTTCTCTCCCTCTCTCCCCTTTCTCTTTTCTTCAAGGTGACTCATTCTCTCCCCATCTCCCCCCACCCACTGGTGGCTTCCTGCTCACCTCCATGAGCGTCTCCTCAGGCAGGTCAGGGGCCTCGAAGGTCACAGCCCCCTCCAGGTTGGCAGTGATGGGATCGGTGAAGCCGTAGCAACGCAGACTGCCCGGGGCCTCCGCCGCCTCGCCCCCCATGCCAGGGATCAGATGGCGACTACTGAAGGAGCCACCCGAGCTCTGGGAACTGGAGGAGCCCACTGGTGGAGAGAGGAGGGAGTCCCGGGTGAGGTCCCCAGAGGTGCCCACTGGGGCTCCTAAGCCCACCCTGCCAGGCAGACAAAGTGGGTCATGGGGCTGGGCACAGAGCAGCTGGCCACCAAGCTGACACTGCTTCCAAGGAGTCCAAGGAGCTGGGGCACTAGGCAGACCACAGCTATCCTTTCCCTGGGCACTGCCACCCACAGTGCCAGCGTGTTCCCCTGCCCAGTGACTTTGTGAGCAGCTGCAGAGGCCTTGGGGAAGAAATGATTGCTGCACAGGGAGACGCCTTATAGCATTCTGGGGGAACACATGCCCGTAATTGCCCCTGCCTGTCTTCTCCCTGTTGTCCCAGTGAAGGTTCCAGGGCCCCCCATGTTTCCCATGTCCCAACACCCTCCCCCACCCACTCCCAGCAACCCCTTGGGGGGGGAGGTGTAGGAAAGCACACCCCCAAGTTCTCCCTTTGCACCAGCTTGCCAAATGCCCCCCTATCTTTTCTGTCCTGCTTTCTCCCTCTTTCCTTGCTCCCCTTAGTGCCCAGGGGGCTTGGGCCACAGGACAATCTCCCACATTTCCAAACCACAGCCTCCTTTTTCTTCCTGGGGCCCCTGGAGGCTGAGGGAGGTTGGGTGGGATGGGGAGAGCTATGGGTCCCGGCCTGCAAGGAGTGATCTCTGCCACTACTTCAGGTATAGACTCATGCCTCCCAATGGGCAGGGGCACAGGCGCGGCCTCCCCTGGCATGTTTGGGCATCAGCAGGGCGGGCAAAGAGACGCTACTTATTCTGTGGACTCACGGAGGGTATCTGCATGTGTGTGAAGGAGAGGCAGCCAGCAGGGACCTAGGAGAACAATACATTCCCAGAGGGGATATGGAGGTTAACCCAAGGAACTCAAGGGCATGCAAGAGAGAGGCAAGGGCGCCGGGAAGAAGCCCCTTCTTCCAGAGACAGAGATCAGGACCTGGAGCCCACAGAGCACCCCAGAAGATGCCAGGAGGAGCAGCCACCGGCCCCCAGAGGAAGCAAGAGCTCAGGATACAGAAAGGGACCCTGCTGGTTCTGGAAAGCTCAGGACCACACAGGACTGGGGGGACTGTGGCACAAATCCCATTCATTACTGTTTCAGGAGGAGCAGGGGATGATAATAATAGTAAAAAAAAATAATAATAGATTTTGCAATCAGAAATACTTTCTGGGTTCAAGTTCATTCTTTTTTTCTTTCTTGTTAAAAATCACTTTTTTTTTTCTTCCCCAAATGCTGGAGAAATTGGTTCCTTGTAACAATCCTGGAGGTAGGGGTTATTCCATGTATAGCCATTTTACAGATGAAGAAACTGAGGTAGACAACCATCACAGAAGTGGCCCCAAACCTGATCATCAGTCATCAAGAACTGAAAGGGATCTAGTTCAAACTGCTCATCTACACATAAGGAAACTGAGGCTGAAACTCAAGTCCACCCAAATCCAGGTCTAGGCAAGCTTAATAAATGATGGCTTCCTCCCTCCAAGGCTGAACTCAAGGGAACCTCCTGCAGGAAGCCTTTTCAAATGCTCCTAACTCCACTCACTTTTAGGTCCTTGAAGAATGAGTCTATCTGAGACAAGCTGAAAAACCATGGGTCAAGGGAAGGGTCCCTAACTCATAATCTAAATACCCAAAGTTAGTTTCAAGTGGAAAAATGAGTGACAAGTGGTTGATCCAGTTGGGGTTTCACAATCTGTCACGGTCCTTATAGGACACCCTGATGAAAGTCAAAGTTCAGTAACAATCCACTGGACCCTTTTATGGGGACTCACCCAAAATCTTAAGGGCATTCCCTTTACCCTCTGAATCAAGGAGTATCAGCCCCATTTTCAAACCCAGATTAATGTGGAGACTCTTGCCATGTAACTGGGATAGCAGAGGAGGGGGAGGCTCCAAGGGTTGAAGAAGTATCAAATAATCTTTTTATTTAACCCCAATTCTGTTTTTTGTATCCCTTGAATTTAGGGCCATATTTAGGGTCAGTAGAAGCGTAATAAATGTTTGCTGGTTGGTTCTAACGGATGCCAGCAGCTCGTGGGTTGGGAGTCTAGAGACCTGACTTATGGTAAAATTTGATTTACCCATTCAGGAAATGGAGACAATAGTCCTTAGATCCCCATCGAAGTTCCTAGAGTTGGGGTGACCAACAAAACATCACCTCAGATTCTGTGAAACATTCTGGAGCTTCCTCATTTTTCAGGGTGACCCCATTATTCCCCAACACCTTTCACGTGGCCAATCTTAGTGCTATAAGCCAGACACGGGCTACTGCCTCCTTCATGTCCACTTCCAGCTATCAAATGAGGTTATTTCTAGAGCATTTAGCATAGTGCTAATTTACAGTCCTATTGCACACAGGAGATGCTTAATAAATGATGGCTTCCTCCTTTTAAGGCTGAGGGAAACTCCTGCCTTTTCAAACGCTTATTTGTATGCTTGTTCTTTAACGTGCTATGAATCCCACTATATTATATTATATTATATGTATCATTTATCTACATTTATCTATAAGTTCACACACCTAGGGCTGGAAGAAACCTCATTTTTCCACATGAGGGCCCCTAAGGTCCAGGGCTGACCCAGCTCCCACAAGCCACAGAAGAGGGGACCCAGACTGGAGCAGATTGAAGGGGCATCTATAGGAGATGGTCACAACAGCCCCAGCAGAACCCAAAGCCAGGAAAATCAGACAGGTGAGCTGCAGAGTGCCCTTACCTGAGAACATCCGCGTCCGAGGAACCTGCGGTGGGGTTGTGCCGCTGGGAGGGGAGCCCACCGTGAAGATGACAGGGGAGGGGCTGGAGGAGCCCCCGGCCCTCGCCCCAGGGAGCAGGTTCCCTCCATATCCAGCAGAAGGAGCTGAGGGGGAGAGAAGTTACAGGTGGGTAAAGACCAGGTGCCAGAACAACGTCCACCACACACAAGACACCCCATTAAGGAGCTTCCGGACTACAGTCTCGGCGATCCCCTCCAACCCTGCTCACCTATCTCCATGGGCTTCTCCTGAAGGCTCTCATTGCTCCCTGTGTCGGGGGCCTGGGACCCAAATGCAGCTTTGAGGAGCAGGTCAGTGAGACGGCCGGTGCTGAGGGACCTGCGGGGATGGAGAGGCTGGGCTCAGAGCTTGCCAGGGACTGTGCTCAAGGGTCCGGCTAACAGCCCTCTGACATTCATCCAGCATCACAGTTCTGGGGGACGCCAGCAGGTCTGGGACTACTCCCCCCTTTCCCTCTCAACAACTTCTAATTACAGCACACCCCCTTAGGGTCTGACCAGATACGGTCCTATACTGGTCCAATGCTTAAGGACTCGACTCTTGGGTCCCTGAGGTTCCCCTCAGCACCTAGAACAGGGCTGCAGGACTTTGGGCTCTCCACTAATTGGTTACATGGAGTCAGAGCTGGAAGCTACTTTAAGAGAGCCTCCAGGGAACCACCTGGGTCTGAGGCTCAGAAGGACCATGGGGGTCACTGATTTAGAGCTGGACAGGACCTTATTAAGGCCATCTAATCCAACCTTTGTTTCATTTTACAAATGAGGAAACTGAGGTCCACGGAAGGCAAGTCACACAGCCCACCAGGGGCAGAATCAAAGCCAGAGTTCAGTCATGGGCTTTGATACCCCGGGCTGAGCACCCAGTAAGTGGCCTAGGGGAACAGTCTGATGAGGGAGATGTTAAAGGCCATAGATTTGGATCAATATGCATCCAATGGGACGAGTTCAGAGGCAGGAGCTGACATTTGTATTACATCTGCCTCAGGGTACCAGGCCCGCCTCTAGCCAAGTTTGGGGGACTAGCTTCTCTCTTCCCACACCTGCCAAAGGGCCCCTTGATCTCTTCCACGGGCCTCAAGCCCAGGCTGGGTGGGCTCTGGAAGTGGCCCATCTCTCGGAGGTCCGGCAGAGTCCTGTTCCGCGTGGGGGTGACCACAACCCCTTGATGGGCCAGGAGAGTGAGCAGGTTCTGGGAACTCGGCGTCTTGGGGAACTCAAAAGCAGGTACAGCCTAGATGAGGATGTGGCAATATTTAGGTCGGGGGGTTTCCCGCTGCTCCTCCCGAAACCCCAGCCTCCACTGTCTCCTCCCCTCAGCTAAAAGAGCTGGGATGGCAAACGCCCCATTACCTCCTTCCTTCCTTACACCCTAAGTCCAAGCTCTTCCCATCCTGTCTCTTAGCCTCAGAGTGCCCCCAAACATCCAGTTACCTTGGTGGGAGAGCCCAGGATGGGGGGCAAGGGGTTCCGCTGCATGAAGTCAGGCAGCTTCGGGGATGCCCTGAGGGTCCGGCATGGCTGCAGCCCATAGTTCTGCTGGGGAGGGCTGGCCTGGGGGTAAGCAAAGGGGGCCACCAGAGGGTCTGTGGGGGGCTTGGGCAGCTTGGGCTTCACCAGTGGCAGGTCAGAGAGGTTGGGGGCACTGTGCAGACGGTAGCCCAGCCCCTTGGGAGAATGTTCTGGGAAAGAGGTGCCTGAGGGAGAGAAAAGCACAGATTCACCATCCTTCTGCAAGGAAGGCCTCCTTCTCTGGCTGAACTCTCGTTTCTTCATTCCTTGGTATGGGCCACATACACTGATCCCTCAGTCCCCCCACCCCAAAACAATCCAGACCCGAGTCTGAGCACAGTTTACTATCTATGAGCCCCTGGTCTCAGCTTCCTCATCTGAAAAGATTCATCTGAATAAAATCTGAAGGAAAATTAACACTGACAGCTATCAGTAAGATCTTGCCAGGTTACAGAGCTGGGCTGAAATAAGTATGAGTCAACTCCACAAAGTACACAAGGGCTGGGCAGGGCCAAGGGGCAGCGGACTTAATGTTTGGGGGGAAAAAAGCTGATGCAATCTTAGATTGCATCACCACATGTGTCAAGGGAGGAGGGAAGAGATTTGGTAAATATTTTCATTCTCCTATCTATGCAAATGCCCAATGCCAGTGCGATATCATTTTTATACTGAAATAAAAGTCTTTATCCTGTTATCAAGGGATGCAGCCTGGTCCTTTTAGTGTTAAGTCCAATAACTCCCAAGCCTTTTAGTGTTAAGTCCAAGATGGGAGTGTGATGGTCCCCCTTGTACTCTGTCTTGGTCAGAACATCTTGAGAGTAGCACGTACCCAGTCCTGGGTGCCCCATTTTAGTAAGAAAAGTGACATCCTCAAGAGCAAGTGAGTGGGCATCTAAGAGGGCACCTGGAACATCAAGCATCTAGGAGGAAATCCTGAACCAAACATTAGCTGTGAAGATCAGGTGAAGGAACAAGAAATACTTTAACCTGGAAAAGCTCCAGGTAAGGAGATGGTAGTTTTCTATGGTTATGGGATATCCCATCTAGCAATGAGATCGCTGGCTAATCAACAGTGTGATCTTGGATTGTTTGATCTCAAATGGCAATAGAGGGGATTCTTTCCAAATCTAAATCTTTTAAAGTGCCAATTATTAGACCAAGGATTCTTAATTTGTCATCTGTGAATTTAAAAAAAAAATACTTGGATAAATAAAAAGCAGGATGATTTCAGAAAAACATGGGAAAACTTTACATGAACTGATGTAAAGAGAACAGAACAAGAGCATTGTACACAGTAGCAAAAAAATTCCTTGATGATCAATTTTAGTTATTCTTATCAGTTCATAAATCTAAGATGAGACATGATGAAAAATGCTTTCTGCCACCGAAGAACTGCTGTCGTCTGAATACAGACCGAAGTATACTATTTTTTCACTTTCTTTTTTGATCTTGAACAAAATGACTAATATGGAAATGTTTTACATGATTGTACAAGTATAACCTATAACAGATTGCTTCCTGTCTCATGAAAGGAAAAGGGGATGGGGATGGGAAGGATAAAATTTGGAACTCAAAAAAAAAATGTTAAAGATTGTTTTAAAATATAATCAGGGAAAATAAGATCTTATATAAGAACAGTAATAATAAATCATATATATATTTTTAAATCTGGATAAGGGCACATCTGGTTTTCTTAGTAATCCTCTGTATTTGATACATTTAAAACTTGGTTCTAAGAAGAATGGGGTCCAAAGGCTTCATTCACTAGACCAATTGCCCCAGAAGACACAAAAAAAGTTAAAAACAAAATCCAGTATCTAGCACTCAAGCTTTTTTGGAATGACAGTACTTTGCTTTGCCCCAAGTGTCTATAAATTCCCCTCTCTAGGGCTACTGAGCCCTTGCAATGCCATTTCCCAAGGAGATTGTGGCCTTCCATAGTGGGCCTTCAGATTCAACCCCCCAGTTCCCCCAAAACATACCAGGCCTGGAGACCCTGCTGCCACCGCCAACTGCACACATCTCGGTGCCTTGCGGGGAGGGTACTCTGCTCTGCCCTGGACGTTCTGGGATGGTTCCAGCTGTTAGGAATCAAAAAGTCAGTGTCTTTGCAAGAGAAACTGAAACACCTGACGGTCTCCCAGCCCTGAAATAAACTCTTCATGCAAACTCTAATGGGACCTTCTAAAATCCACTCGGGATGCCTGGGGCCAAGCCTGTCCCCTCTTGTCCCCACCAATCCAGGTGTCCTGGACTTAAAATTTGGTCCCACAGTCCCTTCCTTTCAGGGGAATCCTTCTTCACTAAACCTGTCCACAGAGATCACACCATCCACACCAGAATATTCCTAACCAGGCTCAAAGGTTCCAAAAGGAAAGCACTGAGTGCCATAGTATCAAAATGCCCAAGACAGAGCTCTGTCCACCAGAAAAGATGCCCAGGCAGTCGGGGACCCCCTGAAAGGGCCGGGAGGTCAAGCAGGGTCCAAGCTTACAGGGCGGGGGACTCACCTTGAGGAGATGGGTTATATGGCTTGGCTCCCCCCAAAGAAGCCTTTCTGGGAAAGGCGGCTCCATGCTCGGGGAAGAATGGGGGAGAGATGCCCGGCTTAAAGCCCAGGGGACTGGTACTGCTGGACCTCCGAACCATGCCGGACCTGAGGGGATAAAGGGGCATTGAGATCCTGTCCCAGCCATGACCACTATTCAGACAACACATGGGGCATATCCCCAGAGAAAGAGGGAGGGTCTTGAGGGTCTGGGCTGCTGACCATCCCAGCAGGGATCCTTCCAAGGCCCCCATGATCAGGGCTGGGTCAACCTAGAACCCCCAGTTTCTCTCTTTTGGGGAAGCTATTCTAGCTCCAGACAATACTCGTCTCAAGGATGTTGAAGAGATAATGGAATATTACTGATCTATAAAAAATGATGAACAAGCTGATTTTAGAAAAGTTTAGATGAACTGATGCTGAGTGAAACAAGAAAAACTTGCTTCTATACACAATAACAGCAAGAATAAACAATGATCAACTATGAAAGACTTGGTTCTTCTCAGTGGTTCAGTGATCCAAGGCAATCTCAATAGACCTTGGACAGAAAATGCCGTCTGCATCCAGGAAAAGAACTAAGGAGAATGAATGTAAATCAGCACATGCTACATTCACTTCTTTCTTCTATCTCTATATATTTTTCTCTCTCCCATTGTTTTTCTCTTTTGCCTTGATTTCTCTCTCAACATGATTCATAAAGCAATGTGTGTTAAAGAATAAATTAATCATATATTTTTTAAAAAAGATGTTGAATATTGAGAATTTTGGGAATATGACCCCCCCCAACCCTATCCATGTCAGGAGACTTCAAGCTCCCACTGCAGACTTGGAGCTTAGCTCAAGAGCCATCTAGTCCCCTGGGCTCCGGCTGATACTATATTATAGCAGCAAATTTGTTGTGTACCGTGAGCTCTCAGAGCCTGGGCAGGTCCCAACTACAATCTCCCTTTTACTGGAAGCCGTTCCTGAGCTCCCTTCAACGCTAGCTCCTCTCCCAATATTTATCTGCTATCAAGGCTCCCCCATGACACTGGAGTAGCTACTGTTACTTTTTGCTTCTTTTCATCTCCCTAATACCTAGCCCAATGGCGATAGATACTAAGTAAAAGCTGACTGATTAACTGTTTCCTCCCAGAAGGATACAGACTCCTTGAAGGAAGGACCTACTTCATTTTTTTCCCTGAAGGGCCTGGCCCTGGATAATAGATCTTAGTACTTAATGAATAATTTAATTCTGACTTAATACTGGTATCCTCCTCCTCATCTCAACCATGGAGCCCCAAACTGCCCTTGGCACACAGTAAGAGCTTAATCAATGCTTATTCCCTTCCACTGCCTTCCTTCTACCTAACTGCCTGGGATAATACAGGGAGACTCCCAGACTCTGTCAGCACACCTTGTCCCAAACTCATGGCTCTGACCATCTCTTTCTGACCCAAAAAGGACACTGTAACTCATCCCTCCTGACAGAAATGATCCTGGGACAGCTTCTTTCTCTCGACTCTGGTTCTGTCTTTTGAATTTCACGTTTTATGTACAATCACAACTACCAATTCTAGTAGCAGAGCTGGTAACCACAATACAGAGTAATAACCTCTGGAAAGGGCCCCGGGAGCTCGGCCCTGGCCGTGCAGCAAGTCCAGCACTCACCGTGGTGGCGGCGGAGTGTACTGGTTAGGGGACTGGAGGTTCTGTTCGATTCTCCTGTAGTTCTGGATCTGAGTGGGGACGGGGATGGGGACGGATGGACCGTATCTGCTGCTGGAGAAAGCACTGGGTCGGCTGCGGCGTCCGAGAAGGCCAAGAGAGACAGAAACATGAGGCTGGAATGAGGGAGACCCTCCTCCCCTAAGCAGCCCCCTCTGGTTGCAGCTCGGGCTCCTTTTGGGAAGTCTCCTCAGGCAGAGACATTGCCTCAAAAGTGCCCTCTATGGGAGAGAGCCTCCTTCTCTGTAAGGAGATGCCACGGGCCCTATCCCGGCCCAGCCTCTGGCAGTCAGGAACAGCTGGAGCTCATCCTGCTCACACACATCTGGGGTTTTCCACAGTCTGAGCCCTGGGGACTTTTCCCATAAACTGACCCTCATCCTGGGCTCGGGGAATTCCTGGCTCTGACACTGTCTGGAATGAATGAACTTCAGCACTCCCCATCCCCAGGGACAGAGTTCCCAGGGAGAGGCATAAAGCCTGCTCTACTGATCAAACTTCAGAGTCGGGGGGCTTTGTGAGGTCCATCCTGGCTGTTCTGGGGGTACAGGTAAAGCCATGGGAAAACATGATGGCAGGGTACCCAGGATGTGACCCCAAATGGGACGATCTGTAAAAGCAGGACCACAGAGGGCACTCCCTGAGGGCAGGAGACTGTCCTCCCATATTCTAGGGGGATTTCCACCCACCCCCAGCCAAGGACAACCCCCTGATCCCTCACCATCACCAAGAGCCGCTTACCCAGAGGGGCTGGGAGAACCACTGTAGGGGGGCGAGGGAGAAGGCGTCCGTTCCTGGCTCTCCAGCCCAGCTGAAGTGACCAGGGAACTCCTGGAAAAACAAGAAGCCTTCAGGGGAGATGCGCCAGGCTGGCAGACCCTCTCCTCTCAGCTTCCCAAGGACAAGCTGCAACTTGGCAACTGAGCTAAGACAGAAAGTGAGCCGGCTTCCAGTCTCCCCATTCTGTTCCCCTCTCCTCTCAGCACCTCATTTAAAGCCCCTTGCCTTGGGATGAAGCAAATTCAAAAATGAAATGAACAGAGCTCAGGACACCCTAGGAGCTCCCACCTAGCCCCGGAAGAGCAGGGGTGGGAGGCAGGAGGTAGATCCAGGCTCCCCAAGAGAAAAGCTGTCCAGGATCACAAAGGCATAGTGGGGGAGCCCCTGCTGGAAGGCTTCAAGCAGGGCCCAACCACCTGTGGGAGTAGGAGCGATGGGGCGACCAGAGTGGGGAGGGGGTCTTACCCGCTGTACATCAGACTGTCCTGAGGGGCCTTGGCTCCCGTGGCTTCCCCTGGCAAGTCAGCTAGTGTCAGGGAGAAAGAAAAGTTATTCATGCACATGTTTAACCTTTATTGGATTACTTGCAGTCCAGAGGGAGAAGGGAGAGAGGAAAATCTGGAACATAAGATTTTGCAAGGCTGAATGTTGAAAACTATCTTTGCATGTATTTTAAAAATAAAAAAACTATCATTAAAAATTTTTAAAAAGGAAAACAAAACAAAACAAAAATAACATGAGGACCCGGACCTCTGGTGACCAGACGTCTGATTCTCCCTGCAACCTCAACATACCCTTACCATGGTAACCTGAAGCATCATTGGATTCAGATAGATTCCTAAAGTCCACCCTAATCCCTGTCATACAGCTGCTCATGAGTTCTCCCCTACCTCTAGAAGTTCTTAGTGGGGCATTCAAATCTACCCGTCTCTGAGCTGGTACTAACCCACATGGAACAGCAGGTCATTCGGGGGGACCAGAAGGAATCCAAACACCTGGGATTTGGGGGTCAAAATTCTGAATCGAACTTTCGAATGGAACCAGATGAGCTCCCAGCTCTAAGTCAATAATACCATGATCCTAGGATCTAGGTTTGAGTGCACACAGGCCCCTGGGCCGCCAATCACACTCAGCCAGCCTGGCTTAGTTAGGGAGTGGGTTTGGGGGTGCAGAAAGAACCTTAAAGCAAAGAGGAACCCAAAAGGCCTGGTACTCTACCAGAACCTCATCTCCCAAATTCCAGGATTTGGGACTGTAGGCCAGGGCTTACAGTAACTGGACAACTCCTGTCTGAGAGCCTGGGGCTTGGGTCAGCTCCTTCCAAGCCCACTTTACTTCTTGGGGTTTCCAGGCTCCTCAGGGGGAGACAGGGAGGGAGACAAATGGAAAGCCTTTAGTCTTATCCAAGGACCATTCAGACAGCTGGAAATAGATGAAAATAATGACAAGCCCAGGGCAAAGCTGGGATCAAGAAATCCCGAAAAACGACCAGACTTCTGTGTAAGAACCCAAATGAAACCCAGCCCCAGCACAGATATCTGTTAACAGGGGCCAAAGGCCTGTATTCCTCACTACCTGTGTGACCTGGTTATTTCCACAATGGAATGGGTTCCACTCTCTATTCCTATGTACCAAGAACTGGACTTGGCAAATCCAGGAGCCTAGCACCTGTGCCCCTAAGTGGCAGGGGCAGGACACAGAGAACCCCAAGATGCTCACATGGCTGAGGAACTTCCTTTCAGACCGCCCCCCAACACTTTTCATAGCAAGTCTTACTTGGGAACTGGGCTGGGACCATGACAAAGTCATCAGTGTCACAGGAAGAGTTCTTGCTGCTGCCAGCCGAGTCCTTGGAGCCGTGGAGGAAGCCTGCAGCGTCTGGGGCTGGGGAGGTCAGCGTCTTCTGCAGCTGCTGCTGCATCTCCCCAAGGGACTGCCCCAAGAAGAGGGAAAGGGGGAAAGGGCTGGTGAGGAGGGGGGCTTCTGAAGCAGAGAGCATCTGCTCTCATCTGGGGGAACCAAAGCAGAGGGACGACCCAGAAAACCTCAGGAAGATCCCCCCTATCTATTGATAATTATTTTTGTCTGAGTATCTTGAACAGTCCCAGCTCTGCTATGAATTCACTTTGTGTCAGGGAACAAATGTCCCCCTCTAGAACGTGCTTTGCCATCTGCCAAGTGAAGGAAGCTGGCCAGATCTCCCAAGAGGGTGGCTCCAGCTTCTCCAAAAGGAAAGACCTCCGTCATAACCC
>JAJPUD010000010.1:1469220-1508756 GCA_023553655.1 Myrmecobius fasciatus | reverse complement strand
GGCCTTAGGCCTTTTTGGTCCTATGCATTATTTTCTTGGTTCTTTTTTTTAACTTTAAATCACTTCATACAACTTTTCCTTTCTCCCCTCCCCAGTACCCTTTGATAATCTTAGCTCTACTTACTGATAAACAATAAAATAGATTTGTGCAGCAATCACTGGCAAAGTGAATTGCAATCTAAATCTCCTAACTTCCTAACATATATTCTTTTCTCACCCTTTCTATATATGTATGTGTTTACTTAGAATTCACTTTACTTACAAGTTTCAGGTTTATACACTTTCTGTTATAGTGTATATTCCTCCAAAGTGTTGGAATTTAAGGGACTGATCACACCCCTAACTTAGGGGAGAGGTAGGAAAGGGAGGAAGTGAAAGAGCTAACTGGGCAAGGACAAAAGGGTGAAAGCTCACCAAGTCTTCTCTCTCCACCCCATTCAGTAAAAGCAGCTGGATGTGTCATTAATTTAACCCTCCTCTTTCCGGATGAAGGCAAATGAGAGAAGCCTCTGCTATTAACTAGCTTTTGAAAGTCAGCAGAAACATTAGGTCAAGGATGGTGAGAAGAAATTATGGAGAAATCATTTTTTTTTCTGATTTGAGAAAGAATATTTGAAGGGATTAAATGAATCAGTACAATAATCCTGGTATCCCCCAAAATGTAAACTCGAAACATCAACATAGCAAGATCTTCTTTAAAAAGGACCCTTTACTCAATTGCAGTTGAGTGAAACTGGGTGAAGTGAAAACAGAGCAGAGAATATCCCTCTCCACAAACCGGCTCTTGGTAGCTTAGTTATATCACTTCCTGTTCAGAGAAGAGGCAAAGAAAGAAAGATGATCAGTTAGGGAAGCGGGAGACTGAGCTGTGCTTCTTGGCTATTAACTCAGGGCAAATCACTTTTCTGGGCCTGGGGAAGAGGGTATGTGAGGCCCTTTGTAAAACCAAAAGACGGAGGAGTTAGGTGATCTCTACGGTTCCTCCCAGCTCTGAATTTCTGGAGTTTAATGACAGGACAGCACAGCATGGCTGTGTGCTTACTTCAAACATCCATTTGAAAATTCAAGACTTGCTGTATTTGCTTGGCCAAGACTGCAGCGTGCTGAAGCAATTTCCTTTGATTGTGGCGGTCTTCAAGGGACAGTGGGATTGAGTTCAGCCAAGCGACCATCTATTTCCATGAAAAATCAGTCAAACCTATTATTGTCTAACCAAAGTGGCTGGAGTTTTGTACTGAAACATCCAGAAAGCAGTAGGGAAGGATTAAAAAGAATTTACTTTGTAAAGGCTGCCCCAAAATTGATGCTGCATCTTTTCAAATTGTGTTGTTATTGTCCTTATTTTTAAAAATCAAGTGTGGGGAATTCTGGTTTGATATGTATCAGCAATAGGTACAGATCAGAAATCGTTATTTTTAGTTTTCATTTAAAAATTTCTATTGGTATCTTTTGACATCACTTTTATTTTCAAATATGCCCATTCCCTTCATCCTTTGAGCCATCCCTTGTAATAGAATTTTTTAAAAAAACAATTCAGCAAAACTAACCAGCATATCAACTGAGTCTGATAAGGTATGCAGTAGTCCTCTACCTTTGCAAAGAAAGGAGTAGGGAAGGGAATAAACATTTATATAGTAGATACTATGTGCCTGGCACTGTGCTAAGCTAAGTGCTTTACAAATATTATCTCATTTGATCCTCACAACAACCCTGTAAGTGATTGCTGTTATTTTCCCCATTTTAGAGCCGAGGAAACTGAGGCAAACAGATGAGGGACTTGACCAGGGTGACACAAATAGGAAGTGTGTGATGGCAGATTTGTTTTTGTTTTTTTGTTTTTATTAAAAGTTTTTTATTTACAAAACATATGAGTGATTTTTCTACATTGACCTTTGCAAAAACTTTTTTTCCCAGGCTTTTCCCCTCCTTCCCCCTACCCCCCACCCCTAGATGACAGGTAATCTAATACATGCTAAATATGTTAAATTATATGACAAATCAATACATGTATACATATCTATACAGTTATCTTACTGCACAAGAAACATCACATCTAGAAAGAGAAGAAGAACAAAACAACCTAAGAAGGAAAACAAAATGCATGGAAATATTCACAGAAAGAGTTAAAATGCTGTGTTGTGGTTCACACTCAGTTCCCTCAGGCCTCTCTCTGGATGTATATGACTATCTTTATCGCTGAACAATAGGAACTGGTTTGAATCACATCATTGTTGAAGAGAACCATGTCCATCAGAATTGATCATCATATAGTCTTCTTGTTGCCATTTCACTCAGCATCAGTTCATGCAAGTCTCTCCAGGCCTCTCTGAAATCATCCTGCTGGTCATTTCTTACAGAAAAATAATATTCCACAACATTCATATACCATACTTTATTCAGCCATTCTCCAATTGATGGGCATCCATTCAGTTTCCAGTTTCTAGCTACTACAAAAAGGGCTGCCACAAACATTTTTGCACATGTGGGTCCTTTTCCCTCCTTTAAGATCTCTTTGGGATATAGGCCCAATAGAAACATTGCTGGGTCAAATGGTATACACAGTTTGATAACTTTTTGAACATAGCTCTCCAGAATGGTTGGATCTGTTCACAGTTTGTGGTGGCGGATTTGAACTCGGGGTTTCCTGACTCCAGGCCTATCTCTGGCCAGCTGCTTTGGGAATGGGAAGAAGACATGTTTTCTTCTCTTCTTGAGTAAGCCTGATCATCATAATTACACAGTCTTTCCTTCTGTAGTTTGTTCTTTTTTTTACATTCTATATTTGTCATGTATGGTGTTTTGCTGATTCAACTGATTTCACTTTGCATCAGTTCAAAGGTTTTCCTGTGCGTCTGTATTTTTCATATTCTTAATTTCGAATGGCATTGTAATATTCTAATATATACAGGTCCCTCAGTTTGGTCATTCCCCATTCAAAGGATATTTTTCATTCTGTTTCCATTTTTTGCTTCCTAGGAAAGTTTCTTACAGTTTACCTTCAGTTTGAGAGTTGCCTGTTGCTTAGAGCAGAGTAGAAATTTGCTCAGGTTCATCCAGTCAACACTGTATTAGAGGCAGGACAAACTCAGATCTTCAAGGGGCTGTGAGATTGGCCCTCTATACATTTTGCCCCTCTAACTCTTAGAAACCTTGTTTGTGGCTTGGGATTCTGGTCAAAGTGTCTGTGTTGTTGGTGATTTGGGTTCTAGAAGTGATAGAAGTGGCCCAGAATCCTTGTACTTCCCAAAGTAATCAACTGCAGGCACACCCTGAAATTATAGCAGGGATAGTAAATCCATTATCGACCTCGCCTCACTGAGGAAGGATTCAGAGTTAAAAGGTAACTGTCATCAAATTTTCAAAGGAGAGCTCCCTTTTTTCCTCCCCCTTTGATGAAAAGAACTGGGCCCTTTTGCTATGATTTGTTTTTTCATTTTGATAAGGGAAGGCAATGGCAAATTCTGACAGAATTCTATCAAAGACAGGAAGAATCTGTTTTCTTCTAGTGTAATGAGTGAGTCATGGTCGTATCTGCCCAAGGCCCCGTCCGTCCACACAGGCCAAGTCAAGTGCAGAGTTAAGCAATTATCCAGGGGTTTGAATTGAGATAAATCATTTTTCACTTTAAAATGGAAGCTTTGAGTATGGGAGGACTCATGGGTCCTACTCTTTTTATGTATGCCATGCTGCATATGGTGATTAGTAGGGCAGGCCCAATTTCAAGAAAAGAATATGAGGCTTTTAAAAGAGAAATTAAATAGATTTTGTCACACATACTATGAAGCTTGACTTCTGTTTTGCAAAATATGGTTCTTGGACCTCCTCAGTATCTTGTAAGTACATATAGTGCTAGAAACAGTGAATATAGGAGGAAACAAATTTGGTCTCAATAGCCGAGTCCTAGCTCACCACTCCGACTTGCCATGTCACATTGGACAGGAGATTTTCCTACAATGGACCTCAGTTTCCACAATTGGAGGAGGAGGACATTAGATGATCAATGAACAAGTATTTATTGAGCACCTACCACATGCCAGGCATCATGATAGAGATGAGGATACAAGTATAAAGAATGAAAATCTTCCCCACATTCAATGAACTTACATTCTAATAATTGTTTTATTCTTGAGGACAACAACAGTAAATGTATATAAAGTTAATATATATATGTATATACACATATGCATATATATACACATATACATACATATATATGTATATATATATATATACACACATATACATACATACATATATATGTATATATATATATATATACACACATATACATAGTTAAATACAAAAGTTTGGGAGGGAGAGGACTAACAAACAAGGGATATCAAGAAAGTTTTCATGCAGAAAATGATGCCCAAGCCGCATCTTAAATGAAGGGAGAGATTCTATGAGGTAAGGAGGAATGAATTCTATTTATGGGATTGGATAAAATGCAAAGGCACAAAGATAGGAGATAAGAGTTTGGTGAGTGAGAAACAGAAAGAAGGTTAGTTTGGATGGATAGCCAAGTGTGGGAGGAGGAGTACCATTCACTGAAGCTGACAAGAGATTAGGGCTGGGTTACATAGGGCTTTATGAGCTCAAAATTAAAATTTGCATTTTATCATAGAAGCAATAAGAAGATCTTGGAATTGTTTGAATAGAGGGGACTGCCATGGTCAGATCATTACTTAAGGAAGATCACATTGGCAGCAGTATGTAGATTGGCATAGAGAGGGGTGAGAATCACTAAGGGCTGAAACATTTTATATCACAACAGGCCCAGTTTTTCCATTGACCAATTTCTTATTGGAAATCTGTGCATCGAGGTTCGAGATCTTTTTATTTGTGGTGAGGTAGCAGCATTGCCCTGCCCATCCTGCAAAGACCAGAATTCATAACCAGAATGTTAGAACTGACCTTAGGAATGAGCCAGCATAACCTCCTTACTTTCTAGAGAAGAAAACCAAGTCAGAGGGGCAAATGGCTAGCTAAGTAATGGCAAGGCTGGGATGAGCATACTGGGGTCTCCTGTCTCTCACTAGAGGGTTCTTTCACAACACTGAGTCAAAAAGCTGGTGGGAGGAGTGAAGTCTAGGCAATGCTTCATTACAAGCTTTGTCATGTGTATGGGGGCCCCTTAATGACTCATGGATCTACTCAGCAAGTAGGTCTACTCTGAGGTGCGGTTCCCTCGTCATGTAGGTAAACTCCTTCCTGGGTATAACACACCTAGGACCATCCCTGACTTGCTGAGAGTTATCCCAGGGTGTGGCTCCCGGGTAGCCTGAGGATGCTTGGGATTTCCATGGAAGAATGTCTTCATGGAGGCCCATAGGCCTCCATGAAAGCTACTCAATAGCTGCTGATGGATACTTGCTGCAAGTTACTTGGAGGGAAGCATGGCCTAGTGGGGAGAACAGTGGATTAGGCATTGGGAGGATTCTGCTAATTCCTACCTGTCCCACTCTCAACCAGTCACTCAGTCTCTCCAGGTCTCAGTTTCCTCAGTTTTAGAATGAAAGAGTTGTTATCCTCTCTTAGTTGTCACTTGGAGAACTGAACAATTTCTCATACCTGCCCTAGCCAGATGCTATTACATCTTTCAGTACTAACAAGATGCCACTGGAGTATAGATCCCTTCTTTTATCTTGTATCATAAATTAGAAGCTGTTTCTCCTTAGAGTATTCCTGTAGAGCACCAGCCCTGAAGTCAGGAGGGCCTGAATTCAAATCTGGCCTCAGACATTTAATACTTTCTAGCTGTATGTTCCTGGACAAGTCATTTAATCCTAATTGCCTCAGTGGAAAAAAAATATTCCTGTACTCATTCTGTATCTCTAGGGTTCTTCTCTTTAGGGACAGTATTATGTATTTTTAGTTAGAGGACGTAGATTGAAGTCATAACTCTGCTGCTAAATACTTGGATTATTTGAGGCAAGTCACTTAAACCTCCTCGAACCTCCATGATCTGTAAAATTAGGGGATTGGACTAGATTTAGAATTCTTAACTTTTTTTTTTATCATGGACCCCGTCTCCAAATAATATTTTTAAATGCATAAAATAAAATGCAAAGGACTATAAAGGAAACAATTGTATTAAAATAAAAATGTAGATTTCCCCCCCCTCCCATGTACCTGGAACCTGAAATCTATAATGGTCAATGGAACCCCTGGATTAGATGATCCATGCTTGATCACACAAGACCATACTTATGACCTTGTACATTCTAGCTGTCTCTTGCCTTTTTTGTGTTGTTATGAGCTGAAATGTTTCTCTAGTGCTGGTTCTTTTTTTTTTTTCTTTTTTTTTGTGTAAATTGAGTCTTCCTGTCTTGACCAGGCTGGAAGTACAGCTGTCACTTACAGGTCCAACCCCACTTTTGGTCCTTGGGAACTTTATCTTGCACTGTTTTCCAAACTGGGTTGTCATGCTCCCCTTTCAGGAGCCTGGTGGCCAACAGCTCTTAGGGATGGGAACTCAGCATATTGATAATAGAAGGCATGTTGTGGAAATTGTATTTATTGCCTTTAGCCCACTGTAGCTCA
This sequence comes from Myrmecobius fasciatus, assembly GCA_023553655.1. Lineage (NCBI taxonomy): Eukaryota > Metazoa > Chordata > Mammalia > Dasyuromorphia > Myrmecobiidae > Myrmecobius > Myrmecobius fasciatus. Next base: position 1,502,213 of record JAJPUD010000010.1, on the reverse strand, counting down.
GAGCTCCTGAATTTAAGCAATCTACTAATCCTGGCCTTCCCCAGAGACTGTTGACTCATTCTTAACCTTTGTTTGGCCTTACCCTTTCAGTCAGTGTAGGACAGTGAGGGGAAAACAGGACCAGCTTGAGTGTCAGAGGACCTGAGCTTTGCTGTGTATTATTACTTCTATGACCTTGACTGTGTCATCTAGTATCTCTGTGTCTGACTTTCTTCATTTGCAAAATAAGGCCGATCTAGATGGACTCTAAGGTGCATACCAGCTCCAAATTTATAATCCATACATCCTGCAAGAAGCTGAGATTTCATCCTTGTGGATAATTCACCCATCATCCATATAGATTGCAACCGTTTGTATTTAATAGTTGGCTGGAGTAAAAAATAAATGAATAAAGTCATGCAGTGGTTGACCTTCAAGGGATGAATTTTTTTTTTTTAGCACTTAGGCTGGCCTTGAAATGATGGCCCTTGTCAATTGTTGGGTTTTGTTGAACCTACTAGAGCTCCTCTTCACTAGTAAGTGGAGCTTTCAAGAAATAACTTTCATGCCAAGATGAGGAAAACTGTGGTGGAGGTCCTTCTCATACCCTATTTTATTTCAATTTGTTCATATTTTCAATATAAGATCACAGAAGGAAGGAAGGAAGGGAAGGAAGAAAACGAAAAGAAAGAAAGGAAGGAAAGAAGAGGAAAAAAGGAGGGGAAAGAAAAAAGGAAAGGGGAGGGAGGAGAAAGGAATAAAAAGAAGGAAAGAAAGGCAGGAAAAAAAGAAGGAAAGGAGAGGGGGCAAGGAAAGAAAACTGGAAAAAATGGAGAAAATTTATTAGTCACCTTCCATATGTCAGGTACTATGCTAAGTACTTTACAAATATTAACTCACTTTATCCTCACAACAACCCTGGGAGGTGGGTGTGATTATTATCCCTATTTTACAAATATTTTACAAACTGAGACACAGAAGTTAAGTGGCTTACTCAGACTCACATAGCTAGTAAATTTCTGAGACTGGATTTGAACTCCTATCTTCCTGACGCCAGACCCAGTGTTCTTTAAGGTCTGGTTTCACGTGTCATGTGAAAGATTATTAGTTACTGTAATCAAGAAATGGTTTTGGAGAGAAATGAGCCCTGGGCTTATTGTCAGAAGCCCTGGGTTCTACTCTCAGGTCAACCTTTTACTAACCAAGTGACCTTGAACAAATAATTTTCTCTCTGTGTGTGAAATTCCCTAAATTATAGAATGAGCTACTGCTTGAACTCTCACAGAGTTATCAGTTATCACAAAGCTCGAGTAAGAGAATGGATGACAGAGTACTTTGTAGCCAGAAAGGCTTACATGGAGGGGCATGGAGACTATTAATAATATGAGCTATAATTCTCAGGGTAAATAAGCAGTGGAATGTGTTCACTTAAGTTAAATTAAACATATTTTCCATCACTTTGAGATAGGGAGATGTCTCCTTCATAAAGTCACAATTTTAAATTGATGCTCCCTGTTTACTAATTTCTTTACCTGTCAAGCAAAGCTAGGATACACCATTATGTTTGTATCTATTTCAATGTATTATGATATTTATGTATATGATTCTTATAAAAAGGTGTCCAACTTCATTTTTATTCTCTCAGTCACAAAAATCCTGTAAGCTAAAAAAATTATATTCTCCAAGTAGGCTTTATTTTTTAAAAAGTATATTTCCCAAGTTAAGAGCCAGACATTACAGAAGGCTTTTGGTCACAGCAACTTAAACCACCACATGCTTTCATTTAAATGAATGCGCAGAAAGATCTAGAAGTATACAGTGAAAACAAAACAAATACAAAGCCCTCATTACTGTAAAGTAACTGAGGGGGAAGACCAGGGTACGTGCTTTGAGAAGCAACAGGATGTAGTGGAAAGAACATTGTACTTGGAATTTCTAAAAATCTTTTTTTCAGAAGACTCCCTTCACATCCCAGCCTTAATATTGATATTGCAATCACAGGAAAGTTACTCTCTGAACTGTGATTTCTTCTCCAATCATATAGGGATGATGATGATGTTTGTATCCCCTACCACATAGGATTGATGTTAGGAAAGTACTTTACAAGGCACAATATAAATGGAAATCACCATTAGGATCTGCAGCTAGTCTCTCTGGTTGTTTTCAGTGGAGCTGTCTATGATCATCAATGTGTGTACTTCTTTCAAGTTGCAACCCAAGCATGCTCATTTATCCAGAGCATCTCTTGGCCAAGGAGGTTTCATGGGAAAACAATAGAGTATTAGGAAGGTTCGCTGAATATTGTGGAGATCTCCACAATATTCAGCGAACCTTCCTAATACTCCATGGGTCCCAGGGCATACCACCCAGACTATCCCTCTGTTACTTCTCATTTGTGCTATTTTAACTTCCATCTTCTTTTCAGAGGATCACAGAGGAAGCTAGATACCACAGTGGATAGAGTGCTGGATTGGAGGGAAGAAATGACCTAAGACACTAACTAGCTGTGGGATCCTGAACAAGTCACTTAACCTCTGTCAGATTCCTCTTCCATAAAATGGGGATAATAATAGAACCTGCTAGAGCTTCTTCTCTACTAGTAGGTAGAGCCTTCAAGAAGACACTTCCATACCAAGATGAGGCATTAGAAGGAAAACTCTAGCAGGGGATCTTCTCCTGCTATATGATTATATATATATATATATATAAAATATAATATATGTATTAATTAATATAATATATGTATATATGTATGTGTATACATATATATATGAGATATGTACATATCTCATATTATATATATATATATGTGTGTGTGTATTCATATATATATGTATGTATGAAATAATCCCATATTATTTCTGTTTGTTCACACTTTCAGTATAGGCTTCCCTGAAAAGAAGGGTTTTATTGCAAGGCTTAAATAAGATGATATTTGTAAACTGCTTTATAAACCTTAATGTGCAGTGTAATTGCATTTATCATCATCATCATTATTATGCAATTATCATTATCATTATTATTATGTCTGAAGTTAGAAGGTATTTCAAAGGCCAACTCCCTCCTTTATAGATAAAATTACTTGGGTTCACAGAGATTAAATCCCTTGCACAAAGCTACCCAGGTAACTTCAGTGGCAGCCTTGTTTCCAGGATGATCTCTAGAAGCACATGAGGAATGCCTAAGCATATAGAATGTTTACAACATATTTGTAAGTTTTTTCTCCAAATTAGGCATTCTCCTGATTACTTCTATATATCCAGATTCTTTGATTCCTGGTTCAGGGCCTATTTTTGTACATCATGCTGTCATTAGAAAGAAGGAATGACACAAGCATTTATTAAGCACCTACAATATGCCAGACCATGACCTGAGTGGTTTACAAATCTAATGTCCAAAAAAAAAAAAAGGACATGAAAGGTGATGTCATTTGGAGGGAGGGTACTTTGGCCTTAAAGGCTGAGGTCAATAATTGTCTATCAGATCTAATCTCCATTCAAATTAGTGTCTTTCTTTTTCCTTTATTTCCTTCATTTCAACAAATATTTTTTGAATGCCTACTTTGTTGAGAGTTCTGCACTTAGAATTGTGAGATTAAAAAACTTGGTGAAGACACAGTTAATCTTTATTCTCATGGAGTTTATAATCTAGTGAGGGATAAGATGCAAACACAGGTAACTTTGATACAAGATACATGATAAAATTTATTGGAGAGATTTTCAAGTCGAAGGTATGCATGTGGGTATTTTATAAACATTCTTCTTTTCAAAGTTTATCTTTCCCTCAACATGCTAAATACCAAACAGAAACTATAATTGCCAATATGAGAAATTGGAGAGATAGAAAAAGAGAGGTCTCATTTTACCAATGCACTCAGGACTTTCCTTATAAAAATGCACTGAAAGGCAGTAATTTGATCCATTTTTCTGCCAGTACAATTCTTTTCTCAGACCGGGCTTCCCCCATCCTAGTCATCCTTAGCATAGGTAGTATAGTTGTAGAAGTGTCAGCCATCCTAGGCACTTAGATGAACAGGACAGGTATATTTTCTTTGAAGAGTTGAATCTAATACCCAGCAAGCCCACAGACATGGAATTCCAATATTGATGGAAGTCTGACTAAAGATGTTAACCCTTCTCCTTTCTATTTTTTACTTTTGATGGAACTCTAAGACAGACTTCTTGCTGCAAATGCTTTTCCAAAAATGGATAATCTGAACCCAGCAGAAATGTAGATTTTTATCTTAATACCTGGTTTCTGGTTTCTCCCATTGAACTTGTTTGACTGGAGCAGCAGAGCAGAAAAAAAGGAAGATAGGGCCCATGGAAGCAAGGTTTTAGAACTCATTGGAGTAGAAGCTTATTTTAGTAACAGAAAATCCAGTAGAAGTGCCATTTAAAAATCTAGGGACCAGCAGAAAACTTCTTCAAAGATACACATTGACTCTTCAAGAGGTAAGTGTCACAAATTGTCATGTACTTAGAATTAGCCTGTATTGAATACAAGGTAAAGGACTATGACCTACATAGGTGTCTATCTGTTATTTATCACATATTATTTATCATGTATCTATCATTTATCTACTGCCTGTTTCTCAACTTTCTGTTTATCACTTGTTTATCATACAGCTCTCTGCCTATTTGTCTTATCTATCCAGTGTCCAAAAAATCTTAGTTTAGTTTTTAAGCTTTAAAGTTAAAAATCGGAACTAAGGAAGGCTTTTGGACACCTTGTATATCTTCAAGGTAGATTGGCGACATTTTCAATCATTCTATAATGTGATGTTTTTTATGGTTGTTGACAATTGCAATTAGTTTGTGCATTTTTACATGAGACACTGGGCTTATTTTGAACTTATTTGTAATATCAGTAACCAAGTCTTGCTTAGGCTATGGCTGATTATCCACTGTGTGGATTTTTGAGACCATCCTGCTTATTCTTCTCCACCATCTTCCAGCTATTTAACCATTTCATTAATTGTTTCACAAGATATTTGCCAAAGGGAATAAAAAGAGTTAAAATTAAAACCTTTCCCTTTTGATCTCTGTAAAAAGTCTACAAAAAGATTGAGTGAAAGAGTAGGCCAAAAGGAATTTTATGGATTGCACAAGTTTGAAATCACAACACCTCAGAGAAATCACATTCTCTCCCTGGACCTTGACTTCTTTCTTTGTTAAATAAAAGAGTTGGAGTGGATCACCTTTAAAGACTCTTCCAGTTCTAAATCTATAATCCTGTGATCCCAGGGTGATTACTGCCGCTACTACTTCATACCTCTTCCCTGGACTGTTTCAGTAACCTGTCACCTGGCTTCCTTGTCTCCAGTGTTCCTCATCTGCCTCAGATCTATCCTACATACTGATCCCGAGTTAATCTTAGTGTACATTAGTACACAAAGTTCAGTACATCACGACCCACAGACCTTCTGTGGCTATCTGCTGCCTACCAAAGTCTAAATTGCTTACTCTAGCATTTAGATCTTTTATAATCTGGCTCTTCCCTACCTTTAGAGCTTCAACTCCTTTACAAAACTGTAATTTTTCATTATATATTATTTCCCCTATATCCTTGTTCATGATGTTCCCAGTGTCTGGAACAACCTCCATCTCATCTCTACCAGCTGAAATTTTAGTCTCCCAGTTAGAAGTGATGCCCTTCCATAAACTGTTACTGCTGTAACTGAATCTGGTATGCACTCATTGTGTTCATTCTTATTTTATAATTAATTGTTACTTTATGTACCTAACTAGACCAAGCTCTTCTTTAAGAGGGCCCTCTCTTTTTTATCTTTGTATCTGCCTCACTACAACAATAATTTGTACATACCAGATGTTTAATCACTATTTGTTGATTTGAAATAGTATACGTTTGATAGACTTATTAAACTTACTAAATTCACAGGAAGTAAGTGATTGATTGGTAACCATGAAGGGATCTATAATGGGAGTTTTGCCTTAGTGGATAGCCAATTCCAGTTTTCCCAGGGTAATTCCTCCCAATGGGATGGATTCAATCAGGAGGTGAAATGGCAGTTGGGAAACTTGCTTCGAGATCTTAGATTCAGAAAAAGGAAATTTTGTCTTGCCTAGAGTATCTTTGCATCAGATCTTTTCCACTTTGAGCAAAATAATGTGTCTTTTATCTGGGGTTAGATATTAGAGCATTCTCTTCGCTGTCTCATGCTAGAAATCCCACTTGCCAAAGTGTTACTCTTTGACTCTGTTGCAAAAACCCTACTTTAGACCATTAGTGTTCTTTAGGATATACTTTCCATTAATAAGTCATAATTCCAATACTAGAACTCTTCTGCCATTGTAGCCATCACACGGTAGCCAACTTAAAAAAATAGATAAATGGTCTAAAGTCTGGCAGGACCAGAGCATTGAGCATACATAGCTCCAATAGGGCAGACACAGTTTCTGTTTATCTCCAATCTCCTGAATATAAGCAGAGCATATTCTAGGCAGAACTGGGAAGTCATTTGTACTTAGCAAGCATTCATTAAGCTCCTCTTAGTCATTGGTACTGTACTGGGCATTGTGGAGAATAAAAATATGAATAAAACATACATGGGGACCCTAGGAGTTCACAGTTCAGTAGGGAAGATAAGACTAAGCTTGAATAAATGTTTTTTAAATAAATTAGTGGAGTATGAAAATGCTTGAAAGAGCTAACAAATAATAATTACAATGAATATTTCCATAGAATTTTGAGCTTTAGCTATAGAGTGATTTCCTCATAGTAACTCTGTGAAATACTGAGTATTATTGCTCTTATTATATATAGAAAGAACTAAAGTCTCAGAGAAGTTAAGTTACTTGGCTGGAGTCATTCAGATAGTCAATATCAGAACTGGATTTTGAACTCAGGTCTTTCTTTTAAGTCTCTAGTTTAACTTGCCTTTTTATGAGATAGGAGGATTCACACATTTTATTTTTAGCATTCCCAGCTCTCCCTTGTCTTGTCCTTCATTTTCCCCCAAGATTATGATCATTCTCCCTACTTTGGGCACAGAATTCCTTCACCTTGTCTCCTCCCACTTCCACAGTATTAGCTCTCAATCATGAGCAATTCTCACAATTCATTGGAGGGTAATGCAATATGGTTAGTTGATGTGGATCTTAAAACAACATTTTTCATTTTAAGCCTTTTATTTCTCCCAGCGGAATAAAAGACTTCTCTTCCCTAAGGAATTTTAGGCATTAGAAGTGTGTGTGTGAACATTTGAAGGGTCAGAGAGACTTCAAAATCACATGTGTATGGGTATTTCCTCTTCCTTTCCTCTCTGGGTTAGTCTTGGGCTAAGCATGCTGCCTGGCAGGCAGAAGTATTTATCCCTTATTACCAGCTTCGATCTGGTCTCCTTTCCCAACCTGCATGTTCCCCAAAATAGATTTACATTTTCACTCTCCAACCCCCACTCCTGCCAGTATCTTGGATTCAGCTTTTATATTTTCTGGCACATAACCTTTTAAACTTAGTATCCAATAATATTTTTGTCCTTAGAGCTGGGACCATGACTCTATCCTCTTTACATAAGTTTTACTTCTGATAAGCTTTCTGATGAAAATCTCTGGAATATATCCTCTTTCTCAATAGGGTTATTTTCCTAGTTATATTTGTAATTAGCATATTTCTGATGATGTCACTGGGACTTACTATTTCCTCAGTGGCAGCACATTTATAAATCAGCTCTTAGGATGAGGTAGTATGCCAGTGGCTAATCTCATCTATTGCAAATCCTTGTTATCATTGTTCTTAAAAGTGACTCTTCTGGACCCTCTTCCCAGGTGCTAGGGAATGCCCTATTTGGGAGGGCTGCAGTGTAATAAAAGAACAGTCCTACACATGATGCCAAAAACTTTAATAGTAGTGTGACCTCCATTTTCTCATCTGAAAATTGAGGATAATAATTAAAATCTGTCCTTTTGACCTTCTGGGGTTATAATAAAGAACAAGTATGTAAAATATGGGCATTATATTAAAATAAGCTATTTTTATTGTTGTTATATGAAAATCCCAAGTTCTTGACATATTGACTTATCCCTTGAAAGACCTATAGTCCCCTGTCTTCTGACTATGAGGATTTCAGTTGTCACATAAGTATATAACTGGTAAGTTAAGTACTGACTATAGGGCTCTATTGTTGCTATCATCCACCACTGTATTAGCTTTAAAAAACCACCTATGTAGAACTCATTCATTGGACTGGGCACATGCCCAAGTAATAGACTGCCAGCAGTCTGATTGCCCTATGGTAGACTAGAATGGAGCAACCATAGTAACGACCAGTAGGGTGTAGAAGAATTTAAGTTTCTAACTTCAGCCTCCAAGGGAGGCAGTGTGGTGTAGTAGAGAGCAGTCTATCAGAGGGTCTGGGTGTGAGATTCAGATTTACTGATCATTGTCAGTTCACTTATTCTCCTTTGGACCTCAGTTTCCTCCTTTGTAAAATGAGGGACTTAGACTAGGTGATCTCCAAGGTCCTTTTGAGCTCTAAATCTATCATCCATTATCCTATGGCTCAAGGAGGAAGGATTTCATTCAAGGAGATTTAACTATTGAAAGCTAATCAGCAATTTCAGGATTCACTCATAAAACATTTCTTATAGTAACTGGGTTATACAAGTTACTATGTGCTTGATGCAATTGGAACTAACGAGATAAAGAGCACTCTGATTTTTAGTGATGGGATAGCTTATTCACTGTTCATCCATTCAGCAAATATTTATTGAGAACTCTTTGTAATTAGGATGCTGTGATGCATATAAAGAAAGACACAGGGAAGCACTATCTGGTAAAGAATGAGAATTCTGCATCTATACATGTGTCTACATTTACATATACATACACATTTGGGTGTTTATGTATTATATATATATATGTATGTATGTACATATGCACACATATGGAGATAGATGAATTCAAGGAGAGTTTAAGAGATTCATTTCAGTAGATTAATTTCAGTTGAGGGGAATTAGGGAAGACTACTGGGGAGGTAGCAGATTAAGAAGGTCTTGAAGGACAAGTAGGATTTCAGTAAGATAGAGGAGGACAATCCTAGTTCTTGGAGTAATGACAGTAAAAGAAGAGGACAACAATGTTCAGGGTGAATTACAGGAAAGACAATTCTGACTGAAGTATTGCATATATAAGTAGAGGAGAAACAAGGCAAGGCTAAGAAAGGTAGGATGAGACCAGGTCATTAAGGGAGTTAAGTGGCAGAGACTTAGGAGCACAGATGTTATTAGGAGAAGTCGATAGTGAACCCTGGAAGGTTTTTGAATAGTTAAATGACTTTGGTCAAAAAAGATTTTCTAAGAAGAAACATAATATGGCAGGATTATTCATGATAGGTTAGAAAGAAAAGAAATCAGAGTGGAGAGGGTCATTTAGGAAACTGAATCCATACTGGATGAGCCCTGAAGTAGGCTTCATTTGGAATAGAAAAGGGTGAATACAAGAGATGATGCACATGTAAAGTCAATAGAACTTGGTGTGAGGAACAAGAGAAAAGGGGGAGATGACTAAGATGACTTGGACATTTCAAACTTGAGTTGAATGGGAGAATAATGAGCATATCAATTGGAACAAGGACAGCAGGAAAACAATTTGACCTGGGACTGCCTTGGTTTTAGATAACTTCAGCTGGAGATGTCAGTGGGATGGACATTCAGGGATTTTTGGAAATGTGCAACTGGAATTTGATAGAAAATTCTAGGACTCCTCAAATCTTAGGAGTTAGAAAAAGTCTCAGATACTTCCTATTGTGACTCACTCTTGTGGAGAGTCCTCTACAGCATGGTAGTCACCTAACATTTGCTTGATGATCCCTAATAACAGGGAACCCACTACTTTCAGGCAGCATTTCAGGGAGACATAATGACTGATTAGGGTGTTTTTCCTACAATGTGTATTTGCCTCTTTACAATTTGCCCTATTTGTGCCTAGTTCTTCCCATTGGAGATAAGCAGAACCTACCTAATTTCTCAAAGTCTCCATATCTCACCCAGGCTGGAAGTACTGGCTACTCATAGACCTTATTTGATTACTGATCTGCCTAAAACCTTTGACCTGCTGTGGTTCTGACCTGGTTCATCTGTCCTTAAATAGCCTGGTGCTACCTCACTCTCTGGAATGCACCATATTGGTGCTGGAATTAGGGCAGACACTAAGAGTAGACATTCTCAATCAGCTTAGTCTGTCGTAGCTCAGAACTCAACATCTCAAGAGATCTGCCAACCTCAGCCTCCCCTGTGGCAAAGATTACAGGCATGTGCCACCATACCTAGCATAATCATTTTTTCTTTTAAGTCCTTAATAATTAGCAATAATGCTACATTATCTTATTTCCTATATGGGACGGTTATCTTTACTCAGAGAAAAATCATCTTTAAAGCTATTTATAACCTGTCTCCCTCCTAACTTTCCAATCTTATGCATTATTATCTTTTACTTATTCTATGATCCAGTGATTCTGGCCTAGCTATCATTCCTCACCCAAGACCCTCCATTTCCCAACTTAGTTTATTTTCCCTGGCTGTCCTTCCAATATCTAGAATTCTCCCCCTAGTTGTCTCTACTTCCTGGATTCTCTGGCTTCCTTCAAGTTTCAGCTAAAATTCCACTGCAAGAAACAGTTCTCACTCCTCTTTAAGGTTAGTGCCTTCCTTCTGATTATTTACAATTTAATATCTCTATCACTATACACTCTGTTTATATCTTATTTTTAATGTACATATTTCCACATTTGTATTATATATGTGTGTGTGTGTGTGTGTGTTGTGTGTGTGTGTGTATGTGTGTGTCTATATCTCTATATATCTTGTTTATACACAGTTAGGTACTTATTTTCTCCCCTATTACATTGTGAGTTTCTCAAGGGTGGGGGACTGAGTTTTATCTTCCTTTGAATTCCCAGCATTTAGTGAATTGCATGGCACATAGTAGGCACTTAATAAATGCTTGTTGACTTCACTTTACACAGGCTTATGTTTGATGAGGCTAATTCAGTCTTAGCCTATCTTAGTATTTCAAGCAGCTTGACTCTCTTGCTTTTGAAAGAGGGGGTCACTCCACCTGCTCCTTGGTTTAGAGAGCTCAGGTTTCTCCTCATTGAACACTGGGTTCCTATGTCTTGTCCTTTTGCTTTCTCTGACTTTTCCTGCCATACATATTTCCCCCACTGTCCTGACTGTTATCAAACAGCACACACAGTTTGGTTAAAAGCTCCCTGTAGTATTGGATAATTGGGGGAGGGGAGAGAAAGATCAAGCCATCTACACCTGAACTTTCTCTCCAGATTAACTTCTAATATTCATCCAGCTTTGCACAAGATTAAATTAGTGGGACTCTCCATGGCTTCAACAAGAGATCACACAGGTTTAAGGAGCCAGTCAATCCCTTCTAGGTGCAATGTGTGCCCCTTAGTCCTCAGATGCTCTTTCCTGATTCCTTCAGATAGAATTCTTCTAGGCTTGTCTACCCTAATCTCACTAGTTTTCAAGCAAGTGACTGTTTTGCCCAGCCCTACTTCTGGTCTCTGGAGGAGTAAAATTCTTTCCTGTTTTCTCTTCATCTCTTTTCTCCAGGGTGTGACAGAGGCCCTTTTAGAGGATGTTACTTTTTCTGTCTCTGGATTAAAGCATACTAGACATTCTCATCCTTTCTATTCTGTTCCTGCCCTCTATTACTGGATTACATCATTCAGTCTTGCTTTAAGATCTTCCATCTTGTATTCCTTCTATAATTTCTTTTTTTCCTTCCTGATGTAAGCACTCTTGTCTCAGAGTTTTTTTGTCCTACTTTGTGCTTTTTATTTCTCACATCTAATCTTTGGTCATTTTCTAGGATTCTTCTCTTTCTGTAAGTAGCCCTTAAATTTCTACCACTGGAACTCCTAAATTCAAAACCCTTTTATAAGTCTTTCTTTCAACTTGTGATAGGTCACAGGGGACTAGGTAGGAGGCCTTCCCAGTTAGGTGATTGACTCTGGGATTGGAGTCAGGAAGACTTAAATTTAAATCCTGCCGCAAACACTTACTAGGCTTCGTGATTTTCAGCAAGTCACTTCACCTCTGCTTCAGTTTCTTTATCTGTAAAATGAGATAATGGATCTTAATGGCCTTAAGAATTCTAAATTCTATAAACTTTGGGGTATTATACTACTCAAAGAGTAAGCATTGCACTAAGTTCTGAGGATTAAAAAAAGTCAAGAAACAGTGGGATGAATTTATCAAAGTTTGCTGAAGCTTTTCTAGAAGCTAGATCTGGAAGGGACTTTTAGTGCCTTCTAATACAGCCTTCACAGTTCTTTAGAGGAGGAATTTTAGTCCCAGAAAAGGGTCACAGTCACTAAACCTAAGTTTGGGACCCAGGTCTGCTTCCTCTCATTCCTCCATACTTTGATGCCTCCCACTTGTACCTTTTAGAACATAATCTTTTTTTTTTCTGGGTGTTTATGAATAATGCCATGTACAGATGTTCACTATATACCTGGAATTATCTCCCTCCTTATCTCTATCTCTTTGCTTTCCTGATTCTCTTCAGATCTCAGCTAAAACACCACTTTCTGCAAGAAGCCAGTCAGTTCTTCTTAATAGTAGTGCCTTCTCTCAGACATAACTCTAATTAGCCCCAGTTTTGTATGTTTGTACTTGCTGGCATATTGATTTTCCCATTAGAATGGGAACTCCTTGGGGCCATGAACTGTTTTTGCCTTTCTTTATATCCCCAGTAGTGCTAAGTACTATGCTTGACATATATTAGATGCTTAATAGATGTTTGTTGTCTTCGCTTATTCTATTCCCAACTATTAATCTTCCTTTTCTTAAAAAAAACATGCAGATTAAAATTCTTTTTAATGCCTCTTGTGTCCCTTAGTCTAACTAGACAATGATCAGAAGTTTGACCTTGTTTGCCAGTTTCTCTGCAATCTAACTCTTTTAATTATTTTGTTAGAGAAAGATAATTAAATGCATAAAACTGTTTTATGTCCATTGTTTAATGCTTTCCATAACTCCTTGGCTACAGTGGGGGTGTCATTTATGACAAATACTGGCTGCACAGCAGGTCACATTTACTTATGTCAGCAAGTATGCAAAAAGTTCATGGCATCAGAAATCCTGGCAAGGGAGAAAACTAAATTTTTTAAAAAGGGTATAAACAAACAAATAAATAAATCAAACTCGCTTGAGCTATTGTACAGCTCTGAAAATAAGAAAAAAAAGGGACTTGTGGTTAGTGGGAAAGTCTAGTGAGACTGTAGCTCTCCAGATCCCTTGAGGAATAAAATATGCTAAGGGGGTGAGATTTTAGGATGGCTTACCCATTTAAACATCAATGCTGTTTAAAAATTTTAATCACTTCTGATGGAAAATCACCAAAATATATTCCACTCTTTACTTGTTTCTCAACCAGAGGATACAGAGCACAAGTTAGCTTTTTTTCTGCAAGTCTCAGGAAGTATTTTGAGCCCTACTGAGTATAATACACAGATGACCTTCAAACCAATAATAACCCTAGATTGCTGCGTTTCTTAAATTCTTAAGTGTATGTAATCTTTAGTTTTTCTCTTTTCTCCTTAGTATCTTTTTAACAGTTGCCACTCTGCATTGCTGTTAATGGTATTATCTATATCAGTCCTTCTTCGTTCTTCTCAATAGCAGGTTCAAGTTGACTATGACTCAGGCAATCAAATAGCCAAGCTTTTTAGAAATGTTTATAATTAAGAGTAATTAATAATAATTCTATTGAATGTAAATGAGAGTCTGATGGATTCTCTTAGAGGCAAAATGCTTAAACTTCAGTGCCTGAACATTGGAATCTTTTTTGGTCCCTCTGAAATGCTGTTATTGTTTTGTTGTTCTTGTTTCATTTTGTTTTTTACTTATTTTGTTTTTCTTAGCATTGTTCTGGGTAGGTGAGGATGCTCAGTAGCTGAGTTTTGGATTGGTAAGTTATTACCATACCATGACATACCATCATCATTTGAAATCTATTCATATTCCTATCCTCTGCCCCACCCAAATGTCTTTTATATATGAATTGGAAGGTAGGTTTACATTACCAGAAGAAACAGGTGTACAGGACAGGGGATCTAAATCCTGTTGTCCTCTACCCTGGTCAGATTGCATATGGAATATTATGTTCAGTTCCGGGAAGACATTTTAGGAAGGGCATTAACAAGCTGGCATGTATCCAGTGGAGGGTTATCAAGAGGACGAATGGAAAAACAATTAGAGCTCTCCAAAAATGGAGTAGGCTGCCTTGAGAGGCTGTGAGTTTCCCATTACTAGAGGTCGTCAAGGAGAGGCTGAATGCCCATTTTTGGGTGTTAAGGTCTCTTTTAGCACTGAGATTCTATAGTTATTTGCATTGACAATAATCAAATCAGCATTTATTAAGCTCTTACTGTATGCTGGCGATATAAACATAAAAGTGAGAAAGTTCCTGTTCTAAAGGAGCTTAAGCTCAAAGAGATAAATTTAAAATGTTCACATATAATTAAAATATAATGTAATCATTATGACAATTAAATTATAATATATACAAAGTAAATGCCCAATAATTTGTCATTGATTCAATATTGGTTAAATCATGAAAAGGTGCCACTTGATCTGATCCCTGAAAATTCAAGGAGAGGTTTCAAGAAGTAAATGTGAGGAGGGTAACCGTTCTGGAAATGGGAACAGCTTGTGCAAAGGCAACAGGGAGGAGATGGATTGACAAATGTACGGAACAATGAGTAAGCCAGATTGTCAAGAGCATAGAGTGAATGTGTCTTTTGAAAAAAGAGTGATATATAATCAGCTTGGAAAGATTGACTGGAGCCATATGATGAAGGGTTTTTAAAATGCTAAATAAAGTGGTTAGTATTTTGTCTTGAGGATAATGGGGAGCTACTGAAGATTTTTGAACAGTAGAGTTATATAGTGAGACTTGTGCTTTAAGCATACCCATTTATTAGTTGTGTGGAAGCTAGATTGTAGAGGAAGGAGCCTGGCTTTTGAGAGAACTAAGTAAGAACCTATTGTAATAATCCTGTCAAGTGAGAATAAGGGATAAGATTAGGATGGTTGTACTATGACTAGAAAAAATGGGATTGAATGCAAGAGATCTCTTGGAATTGACTAGATATGAATAAGAATGAGGGAGAATGAAGAATTGTGAATGATTCCTGGGTGACTAGGAATATTGTGGTGCTTTAGACCACTTGCTTCTTAAACTATGGTTTGCAACCTCCCATATGGGGTCTTGTAACTGAATGTGGGCTCATGGAATTGTGATTTATTATCAGTAAATGTTTGATTTGTATAGGTATGTTTATATACCTATATACCTGAGGTTACATAAAAATTTCTAAGGTGAAAAGGGTCATGAGTAGAAAAAGTTTAAGAAGTTCTGCTTTAGGCAAAAATAAGCAAGTTAGGAGTAGGTCTGGGGCAAAGATAATGAATTCTATTTTAAACATGGTGAATTTCAGAAGCATCCAGAATGTCTTGTGGTAGCTGATAATGAGGATCTCAGAGCTCAGGAGACAGACAAGGGCTAGAGATGCAAATTTGGAAATACATCTGCAAAGTGAACAATGAATACAAAACTGGAAATATAAAGAAAAAATATATATCTAGAGAAAAGTCAATACCTAGTTTTTGAAAAGACAAACAAATATTTCACTGTGTTTTTTATTTACTTCCTAGTGAATTAATACATATAGATATAGATATAAATTTATAAATATGTAACTATCTAGCTATATCTCTATCTAATAGCAATTCTTTTTTGGGGGAATTTCTTATTCAAAAAAGGTTTTCTGATAATTACCTATATTAGGTAAGCATTACTAGAATATGACTACAAAAAATTTAAGATACTGTCTTTTTGGAGCTTACTGAAAAAAGAAGTAAACAATCAAGGAGAAAGAATCTGCTTAGAACCTTTAAGTAAAGGTGTTTTCAAACATGCTTATCCTTTTTCAGTGGGTTAATCATAATAATTTGTCTGATATGGATTTTTAACTAAGGTTACAGTGACTATTCCTGATGCAGAATGTGAATCTCAATAGTTCTGGCTAGGATGTTCTCTTAAAAGCTGAGCCAATGTGACTTGGGATGCAGAATATTTATTTATGCAGAGTAGTCATGTATTCAGTAGGGTGGAGGGTTCCGCAGTCCCAGAGTGGGGATCAGAACTTTCCAGCTGGCTTTGAGATGGTTCCATAAAGCCCACCCTTTTCTTCCACCCTTCCTGACTTGAACTGTCTTGTAGCGCCGGTAAAGCAGGGTGGTGGTTGGTATGTGGTGTGGGTCAGGGTCAGCTTGGAGGGGAAGGGAGGAAAGAGAATGGGTGTTTGCCTAATACATTTGGTGCCAGCTGGGTCACAACCTTCTCTCTTTGCTTGTTCTTTGGTATCCTCTCACTGTATTTATTCCAGCACAATCTGGGCCTGTAACTTAGGTTTTGGTAATATGCCATGGCCACAGGAGTCAGGCAATAAGATATTTGGACATACTTAAATAGGATGACAACTAAACTTATTTTTTCTTAGCCTTTTTATCATTTAAAAAAAAACAAGCTTCATAAAAATAGCTAAATTTAAAAAAGTTTAATTAATGAGTAAATAATTTTTATAGTTTAGTATCTGAAAGAAACATGCCCAAGTATAATTTGGTACCTTTCTCCAAAATAGTGTCATTTCTCCAGCTAAGGAGACACTTTTCTCATTTTAGAGTTCTCTGCTAATGAAATTACAATTCAGTTGCTATCCTTATCCCTTTGATATTAGCAAGTGAAAGTGGGGAAGGGGGGAGAGGACAATCTAAGCATAGGAAATGGTGTGATCTTTAAAGCATGGAGGCCAGAAATCATGAGATGGGTTTGGGTTATTGCCCATGAATCTCATTCAATGGAGGTGGAGGAAAGGCAAAAACTATATTGATTTTTTTTTACAAGCTACTCAGAAACTTACCTTGGAGTTACAAACCAGTTATTTGACTTCAACCTTAGATTTTCCTTGTATCATGTCAAATTAGTCCAGAACTATTTATCTATAATATCTATTGACAGTCTCCTAGACCCAAATACAGGAATTCACTTATATATTTCAAACTAATCCCAGCGAAGGCTTAATTTGTTCTTCTAGACTCTTTGTTTTTAGAGTTCTTGCAACAGAAGAAACTGAAAAAGCTACAGTGAATGTCTTTCTGTAAAAGAGTCAATTAGGTTTAATTCAATACTTCCTGAGCGCTTACTATATGTAAGGCCTGTTCTAGGTATTGATGAAGGCAGAGAAGTAAGAAAGACATGGTCCATACCCTCAAAGAGTTTATAATTTAATAGTGAAGAGAAGGCATGCATACAATAAGTTGCTCCTTGAAGAATAGGTGGGATAATGCCTGCTGAAACCTCAGCTTATTTTTCTGTAAAAGGCGTTGGACTGAATGCCTTATCTAGCTAAGAAAGTTTACAATGATGATTTCAGTGTTGTTGTAATGGAGAATTGGCTTTGGAACCAGGAAGACCTCTGGCACATTCCTAGCTGTGAGATCCTGTACAAGTCATTTAATTTCAAGTAATGGATGATTCTCTGAGGCTATAAATTAAAGAGAGGGGACCAACTTACATTGATAGAGGGAATTTCTTCACGTGAGTATTCTCTACACCAAAAAAAAAATCATAATTCTAGTCCTTTTCCTTTTCCCAGTGATTTCAGTAAGTGGAAGTTGGGGAAAGAGATGGATACAGGACATCACAAGTATAGGAAATTGTTATGATCAAAATCATGGAGCTAGGAGACCAGTGTAGATTAAGGATAATGTCCCTGTGTTGTTTATGTCCCAATTATTACATAGAAGTTTCCTTTTTGTCACCAAAGTTACCAGGTTTAGTTTCCTAAATTTTTTCATGTCAATGTTATGACCCAGAAACTTCCACCCTCCTCCCTGGATTCCTATGTTTGTTCCTGAGACACATTTGTTTTAGCTGTTGTCTGTCCTTAATGCTAATATTTCTATCTCTAAAACTTAATGAATGCATTACTACATTGATGTCTCCATGGTAATAGATGGCAATCTTTTCAGAGATCATTCTGATAATTTCTATGATTCTCATCCATGTCTTTACATAAATCCCCCATAGAGGAATAGGTTAAAATAATAGTGGAAAAGGTCTTCCAAGAGCACACAATATTCACTGCCAAATTAAGAGAAGTTACAAGAAGTTCAGAATAGAGAGAGATTATAGTAAAAAATAAATTAACAAACTTCCTTTTAAGTCTTCTTGAATCATAGAATTATAAAAAACTTAGAAATTAGAATCCAATCCTTCATTTTACATAATGGGAACTCTGAGATCCCAGAGAGGAGGTGTGATTTACTTACATTCACATGAATCATAAGTGTCAGGAGAATCCATTTTGTCACTAGATTTTCTCTTACTCTTAGATCCACTCTAGACAATGGGGGGAAAAAGTTACAATCATTCACTAGAGATTGATTCCCAGCCTGTGAACCACAGACACTTGGGACTAAGAATAGTTATTATAAAGAGTACTAAATCCTTATGTCATCTTCATTTTTCTCTTTGTTTAGCTCCAGAAAGATATCCAGATTAACTCTGTATAACAAATCACAAAACACACCTTCTATAGTTTTAATAAATAATAGCTAATATGTATATGTAGTATTATTGTTTTTAATTACATTACAGTGACTTCTATGATAAATAAAATATATCTTTAAAAATGCTACTGAATTTATAATAAATTGCTGATAATTTCTTAGTTCCTGAGTATTAATAGCCTAAGACCATCAATGTGAAGATCTGCACTTAGAAATAGCATTTTATTTTTTCCAATTATATGTAAAAATAGTTCTTAACATTGTTTTTTTAATAAGAATTTGACTTCCAAATTTTTTCTCCTCTCTTTCTACCCCTCCCCAAAATGGCTAGCAAACTAATATAGGTTATATATATATATATATATGTGTGTGTGTGTATATATATAATATATATATATACAAGCATGTAAATATATTTCTAAATTGGTCATGTTGTATAAGAAGATAAAGAAGAAAAGGGAAAATGCACATACACACATACACACACACAAAAAAAAAAACAAAACAAAAAAGTAGAAATAGCATGCTTCGATCTGCATTTAGACTCCATAGTTCTTTCTCTGGATCTAGATAGCATTTTCCATTATGAATCTTTTGAAATTGTCTTAGATCATTCTATTGTTGAGAAAAGCTAAGTCTGTCTTAGATGATCATTGTACAATGTTGCTGTTACTATGTACAATGTTCCCCTAGTTCTGTTCATTTCACTCAGGATCAGTTCATGTAAGTCTTTTTAGGTTTTTCTGAGATTTGTCTGCTCATCATTTATTATAGCACAATAGTACCCCACTACATTTATATTACCACAACTTGGTCAGCCATTCCCCAATTGATGGGAATGTCTTTAATTTCCACTTCTTCACCATCATAAGAGCCCTGCACTTTTTTTGAAAGGACCTCAGAAAAGTTGATTACCACTCTCTTAAGATTATTGCATACTAAACCTTTATGCAATATAAAATTGTTAAACAATCAAAATTAAACATGCAAAGTCCAAAGTTAGATTATCCACAATGGAGAAACCTTGGAAACTTTTCCAATAAGTACAGCATTAGATAAAGCAAAGATGGCACCCTTTCCCCATTGCTGTTTAACATGGCTCTCTAGAAATGTGGATCATAAACTGCTTTGCAAACCTTAAAGCACCACATAAATGTTAGTTACTATTATTAATATTGTTGTTGTTATAAACTTGGAAATCAAGCAGTAGAGAAACTAACAGATAAAATTAACAACTTCAATAAAGTAGCAGGAAACAGAATAAATCCACAAAAATCAGCAGCATTTCTCTGCAGTAGTAGCAAGGAGTGAGCAGCCCATGGTCACACTTTAATGTGTATAAAAAGTGGGACATGAACTCCAAGGCCAATTCTGCAGTGGTAAAAGAAATTTTCCTTTCCAGGGCCTCTTTACGTTGATGAAATAATATGTATAGTGAGGGAGGGGAGAAAAGTTAAACCCTTAATCAAAGAAAGGGAAAACAATAGAGAAATTCTAGTTGAAATAACTATAAAATGTCTAGATTATCTCAGATGAAAACACACACAGGACTAATGTAGAAACAATTTTAAAGTAATTTTTATAGAAATAAAGTTTTTAATAATTGGATTTTATTTAATAATTAGATTTAATAACATGATTTCTGATCATGATTAGCAATATTAATATAATTTAAAATGACAATTTTACCTAATTAATTTACACATTTGGTGGGGGCAGCTAGGTGGCACAGTGGATAGAGCACCAGCCCTGAAGTCAGGACCACTTGAGTTCAAATGTGGTCTCAGATACTTATCATTCCCTAGATGTATGACCCTGGACAAGTCACTTAACCCCAATTGCCTCAGCAAAAAGCAAAAAAAAAATTACACATTTGGTCATATACCAAATAATGGTACTTTATAATTGTACTTTATAGGACAAGACCAAATAATAAAATTCATTTGGAGCAACAGAAAGTTGAACATCCCAAGGAAAATAATGAAAAACAGGGATGAAGTAGGCCTGATATTACAGATTTTAAACTATATTAAAAATAGTAATCCTTAATATTATTTGGTACAAGTTAAAAAATAGAAAAGTTTATTTACTGGAACAGACTATGTTCAAAATTCAGAAGCAATCAAATTCATCAGTTCAATGTATGACAAACTAAGATCACAAACTATTTAGGGAAGAACTCTTCATTTGACAAGAACTAATGGAAAAACTGGAAGGCAATTTGGCAGAAATTAGGTTTCTACCAAGATCTTAAAAAACTTCCTAATATCTCACTAAATGAATGAATGGCCTAATTTTTAAAAAAGACAACCACATCATAAAAATGTTAGAAGAGAATAAAAGGAGATTCTTTTCACAATTATGATAAGGGAAATTCTTAATCAAGAAAGGGATGGAGATGATCATAAAAGATAAAATAGACAATTTTGGTTAAATAAAAATGAAGAGCTTTGGCATAGACAAAATGAACTAGAATAAAACCTAGCTAAAATAAGTAGAGTAATTGGTGTGTGGGGGGAGTGAAATCTTTCTTTTGACTGACTAAAGGCTGATATCCAGAAAGTGGTACAAATATTACAGATCAATAGCAATTTTTCAAAGATAAGTGGGTGAAGGATATGAACAGTGGTCAGAAGAAATGCAAATGATCAACTACTGAATGGGAATTGATATAAATCCCAAATAAGAAAAATACATATAAAAACACTCCACACAGAAGATGAAAACTAGAAATAAAATTGGAAGCTATGAGGAGCCAGGGACACCAATACGTTGTTAAATGGAGCTATGAATTGATGCAACCTTTCTGGACATCAATTTTGAATTATGGGAGAAGAGTCATTAAACTGTTTATACCCATTGACCCACCTATGTCACTTCCAGTGACAGAAATGTCCTATATATAACAATATATTCATAGCAACAGCCTTTGTGGTAGGGGGAAAAAAACCTCCTGAAAACAAAATAGTTGTTGGAATGGTTGAACAAATTGTGGTTTTGAATATAATGTAATATTTTTGCACTATAAGAAACTACTGAATAGAGAGTTGATTAATAGCTTGTTCTATTTCTTTTTCTAAAATGGCATTATTTAAATAATTTATTTCCTCTTCTGTTAACTTAGGTAGTCTATATTTTTGTAGATATTCCTCCATTTCATTTAGATTATCAAATTTTTTGGCATAAAGTTGGGCAAAGTAACTCCTAATTTATTGCTCTAATTTCCTCTTCCCTTATCATTTTTGAGACTAATAATTTGATTTTCCTCTTTCCTTTTTTCTAATCAAATTAACTAAAAGCTTATCTATTTTGTTGGTTTTTTCACAAAACCAACTCTTAGTTTTATTTATTAACTCAATAGGAAACTACTGAATAGAGAAACAGAAAGATTTGCATGAAATGATGCAGAGTGAAAAAAACGCAGAACCATAAGAATGTTATGCATGATGACTTCAGTAATTTGTGACCACAATATTCAAAAGCTGTGAAATTTTGACTAATCCTAAGAAACTATTTTGTTATTGGGAAATTGACAAGGAAACATACCTTCCTCTTCTCTGCTGAGTGGTGGGAGGATATGAAATGTGGTATATACACCATCAGACAAGGTCATTGTGTCATTTGGCTTTGCTTAAATATTTTTCTTTGTTGTAAGGAAGGATTTAGTGGGGGCTGGATGGTTAAAGGGAATGACTGGTACAAAAGAAAAAGATCATAATAAAGCTTTACAAAATGTATAATATTTCCATGTATTGATAACTAGAAAGGAGAGTTAACAAAAATCACCAAATATTCTCTGTTTAATTTCATACTAATATGCATTACTGACTTGTTTCCCAGCATTATCACTTGATTAGAAGGCATTCATGTCTCTCAATGAATGAAACTGGTGTTTGGTGTTCACAAGTGTATTCGGATTCTACCTGTCTTGCATTCCTCCTTAGAAATTAAATTAAATTTTCTTAATGCTTATTCCTTGGCTTGTGGCATAAAACTTTTCTTTAAGCTAATGTATCTCCTTTGGAATTGAAGTATAAACTGATAATTTATGAAATTGTTCATTATTCTTCCTTGTTATAGTCATTAGCCAATATTTTCTCATTAGCCAGATTTTTAAACATTTGTTTAGTTTTTTAAAATGCTTTATTGGTTCCTTTTGTTTTTACATTACTGTCATTTGAAAATTCCTCTCTCTTTTAGGTTTAATCTTTCCTTGTGAAAAGGAAACAAACTAAGAAAAACAATGAAGTCAAACAATACAATACAGTGACCCTGTCTAACAATGTATATACAGTATTCCATCTACAGTATTCTAGAGGAGCCTCTGCTATGCAGTTGAGAGATTTGTTTCACTATCATTCTCTGGGAACTTTATTGACTTTTCAGTTACTAAGAGTTCAGCTTTACATTGATATATCATTGTATACCATTTATTTTGTTCTTCATCCATTCATACAAATCTTACCATGGGTCTGAATTTCTTTTATTACTTATTTGTTACTGTATTATATTTATAGACTATGATTTTTTTTCAATCATTCCTCTAGATGAGCTTCTGTTTTTGCAATTTCTTGCTCCTATAAAGTAAGTGTTTCTGGGATTACTTTGGTACATATTGGACTTCTGTTTCTAACTTTGATTTTCTTGTGTTGCGTGTCCAGTATTGGGGTCATTTGGTCAAAGGGTATGGACATTTTAGTCACTTGTCTTATAAGATTCCAAATTGATATTAAAATTGACTAGATTACTTTAAAAGCTTACCAACAGGACATCACTGCACCTGTCTTTCTATAGCTTCATCAACATTGCTCTTTCCCATCTTTTGTCATCCTTTCTAATTAGCATGCTATGAGGTAACACCTCAGTTATTTAATTTGTACTTTTCTTGTTTGATATTAATGCTTTGGAGAATGTTTTCAGATATCCATTTATAGTCTGCCATTTTTCTTTTGAAAATTGTTTATATCCCAAATCACTGATCAGAGAAATGCAAATTAAGACAGTTCTGAGATACCACTACACACCTGTCAGATTGGCTAAAATGACAGGAAAAGATAATGACGAATGTTGGAGGGGATGTGGGAAAACTGGGACACTGATACATTGTTGGTGGAACTGTGAACAGATCCAACTATTTTGGAGAGCAATTTGGAACTATGCTCAAAAAGTTATCAAACTGTGCATACCCTTTGGCCTAGCAGTATTTCTATTGGGCCTATATCCCAAAGAGATTCTAAAGAAAGGAAAGGGATGCACATGTGCAAGAATGTTTGTGGCAGCCCTTTTTGTAGTGGCTAGAAACTGGAAACTGAAGGGATGCCCATCAATTGGAGAGTGGCTGAATAAATTATGGTATATGAATGTTATGGAATATTATTGTTCTGTAAGAAACGACCAGCAGGATGATTTCAGAGACGCCTGGAAAAACTTGCATGAACTGATGCTGAGTGAAATGAGCAGAACCAGGAGATCATTATACACAGCAACAACAATATTATATGATGATCAATTCTGATGGACATGGTTCTTTTCAATAATGAGATGTTTCAAACCAGTTCCAGTTGTTCAATGATGAGGAGAGTCATGTGCACCCAGGGAGAGGCCTATGGGATCTGAGTCTGGACCACAACATAGCATTTTCACACTCTCTATCGATGTTTACTTACATTATGTTTTCCTTCTCAGGTTTTTTATTTTTATTTTTTTCTCTTCCCTGTACAGCAAGATAACTATAAATATATATACACATATTCTATCTGTCAAATATTTTTACATAACTAACATGTATTAGACTTCCTGCCATCTAGGGAAGGGGGTGGGGAGTGGGAGGGAAAAATTTGTAATAGAAAGCTTTGCAAGGGTCAATGTCGAAAAATTACTATGCATATTGTTTGCAAATAAAAAGCTTTAATAAAAAAAATATCATTTGGCCAATCTGACGTTCACTTACTGTTTGATACAATGAAAATAGTCTTGACATTTTGGTCCAGAAGTGGATTAGAGGCCCTCAGGAGGCACAGGGTTTCATCTCATGAAAGGCCTTCACATAAACAATGGATGACCCCTTTTCAGATATGTATGTTACCTGTAAGATTTTTTTTCCAGTTATAGGTTGAACTAGCTGGCCTCTGAGGTTCCTTGTCAGTTTGAAATTCTCTTAAATCAACAACTCCTTATCAATCAATCTCTTTTATGTGTTTTGGATATCAGACTTTAATCATTAATAATTGCTGCATTTTTTAAAAAAACACTCAGTCCATGATCAAAAATGAGATCCTACATCTTACAAATAGGGTAACTTGGTTGCTGCCTATTTCTCAGTCTCTCCCTTTTTAGTGGCTTTCTTGCTGTACCCAGTAAAATGAGAAGTAATATTTATGGTAGAAGTTCTAATAATTTGGGGTAAGGGGTTGTATCTGTGATTTCATCTTACAGAGCTACATTTGAGAAAATTCTCTCAAATAATGCAGATGGCAACTGATCTGCAACTTACAGACTTAGGATAAAGGTTTTTAAATTTGAGGGGCATTATGGACTCCTTTTTCCAGTTGGACAAAACCTACAGACCACTCTAAGAATAACCTTAAATGAATTAAATAAAACATAGGATTACATAGGAAATCAATTATATTGAAAAACATTTATCAAAAAAAATTTTTTTTGAAAACATAGACCTCCAAGTAGAAAAGTCCCTACCTTAAGATATTGATAGAGGCCATTGAGAAATTAATCTTGGGTTTGCAGAATATATTGCACACATTATTTCATGTGATCCTTGGAACATCCTCTAATGTAACTAGTGCCAAATATTTTTACTTCCATTTTAAAAACAAGGAAATTGAGGCCTGGGAAATACAATGACCTACTTTGTAACACAGGTAGTAAATAGTGGTTTGGGAACCCAAAGCCAGATCTTCTGAAGTCAAGACTTGAGTGTTCTTTTCATTACAATATGCTATCCCTCAAGAATATCCCTGAAACATTTCAGTTTCTGAAATATCCTGTCATAGGTTCCACTTATATGTATTTATACATATTTGTTTGGGTGCTGCTTCTATTTTTAGTTTGCCAGTACAGCCTTTTGGAGGTAAAGAGTTTTACTGGCTTATTATTCATGATGTAAAAAATAGACCTTACAAGACTATAGATTTTAGAGTTTGAACAAACCCTGAGAAATTATCTAGTCCAAGCCCCCTCTCATTGCACATTTATACACAGCTTTCTCTTCAGGCATGGTCATTTGGACCATTGACTTTCTTTTGGGTTTAGATGGATGCTTACAGCAAGGAGCAGGTCTCTTTTCTGAAGTGGAACAACTGGGTGATGAATTTCTTTAGTTTTCCCTCTCCCAGCAGGAAGTGGATCTAATTGTGTTATGATCACAATTGCTTCCTGTAGAGGTTCCTGTTCACTGCCCAAGACCAAAGTCCAGACTCTTTTTTGTGGGCGTGAAGATTGCCCAGACAAGATTGCCCAGACCAGGAAGCAATCTTTTGGCCCACCTAAAATCCTCACCTCTACATCTTGTCCTAAGGGCACATTCCACCTATATCACTTAGATTCATTTTAATCCCCTACAATATTACTCTTTGACCTAATTTTTTTCAATTCCCCTAATCACTTTCAATACAACCAGCTTAGTTTTACTATCCAGGTCAAGTAGTTTTTTCTATATAGTAAAACCCCAGCTATTCCAAATCTTTGAGGAATGAGCCCATTTATATAGCTTCATTTTCTCGATGGCCTAGAATATCCTTTTAAGCACCAAATCATAAAATTTCAATGGTTTTTGATTGGGAACCCTTAAAATAGGTGTTACATATTTCCTTGGCTTCTTAAACAGAATATAATGACCATATCATAATTGAACATTTTTTCACATGTGCCCCTGCAAGATCTTACCTAGATATAAAGGACTTGTTTGCCCTTCTCCTTTCAGCTGCTTTCAGCAATTTTTTCTGTTTCCTTTGTTGGTAGCTGCTACTTTTACCCACATACATGTATATATATGTTTACATATACATATATGTACAATTGTAAATAAAACAGAAAAATAAGTTGTGGGTAAGGAAACTTATAAGTAAAGGGCAAAAACTTTTATTGCATGCCTTTTGTGACATTGTTTATATTTAGTTTCTCTTGATTTTCTGCTCTGTATTAAATTGGGAGATGTTACTTAATCTCAGTTACAAAGTATCATTTGTTTACATGCTGAGATTTCACTTTCACAGGTAGCTTAGAATTGGGATGGGAAAAATTGGTAAGATTTTTTACTCAGTAGACCTCAGTGACCCTATACATTAGCTTCTCCCTGTTTTATGTGGGGAATAATTATATTGTAAAAGATCACTATTTGGGATTCATTGAGGATAGGGGTCAGTTGAAATTAATGTAGACATCTGATTTTTCTCATGCAGCATAATAATTTGGAAATATGTATAGATGAATTGCACGTATTTAACATATATTGTATTACTTGCTGTCTAGGCGTGGGGGTTAGGAAAAGGGAGGAAGAAAAAATTTGGAACACAAGGTTTTGCAAGGATGAATGTTGAAAATTATCTGCATATATTTTGAAAATAAAAAAGCTATTATTTAAAAAAGGCAGACTTGAAAAAAATTTGTGTAGAGTCTAAATCTATTTAGATTTATATATATATAATATATATGGATTGATTTGAAAAGCAATGTAATCTTATTATTTTGAAGTAATCTTAATTACTATCAAAATTACATCTACTTATTATATAGTTTTAGATCTAGAAAAGGCAGCTTAGAGTCCATTAAGTTAAACTGCCTTAGTTTACTAATGAGGAAACCCATAATCACACAACTAATACATATTTGAGGCAAGATGTGAATCTATATCTTCTAGATTTCCAGTCTACTTCCCTATCCACAACACTATTCTGTTTCTTAATGAAGAAATAATAAGATTGATTTGCACCTTGTAGGAGAGACAAATGTAAGGGAATAGCTTGTCTGACTTTTCTTCTAGTTTATCCCTTCTAGAAAGGGCTTAACTTTCCCCCACATATTCAGCTTCTGCTCATCATTCAGACTCAGCTCTAATCTCATCATCTGATCGCCAACTCAGGAATCTTACCCACTTCTAAATTTCTCTAGCCCATACATTCTAACTGAATAATGACAAATGATTAGTTAGAATTTGACCTAACATGATTTTTAGTCATTTGTGACAGAATCAAATGAGTACCAGATTGAAAATTAAGAGATATTTAAGATTAAGAATTAATTTTTACCTTGACCACAGATTTTATTATTTCCTCTAAAATAAGTCTTTCCTCATCTCGGGCCTATACTAAATTATTACCAAGGGTTTTTATTGCTCACACAACCACAGAATCAAAGATTTAGGATGGAAAGGATCTCAAAGACCATCTCATCCAACTCCCTCACTTAACAGAGGAATAAACTAAATCTTACAGAGGTGAAGTGATTTTTTTTGGTATATTAATGCTACATGTCACAATAGCTTAAGCTTGCTAATATATTCATAGTAACATTGAACTTGAAAGTTTAATTATGAAACATATGAATGGCTTATCAATATGCTGCTGGTTGAGAAAATATATAACAATGGACTGGAAGTTTGGAAGAAAGGTCACACTTTCCCAGAGCCATCCCATGCCTTCCTGTCTTGTACAAAGGGAAGTGTACAGAAGAGGGTTGTCTACAGGTTTTTGTGAAACATAAGATCAATCAGATATAAGTTTTAACAGAATAAAAGAACATATGTAGAAATGGGTGCCATTCATACCCCACTGAAATAAAGCTGATCACCAGTTCCTCCAGCAGCCCCAAAATGCATCTGTTTTTCCTCCCTTCAGTGCCCCAGTTATTCTAGTGAGTGTACTTGATTAAACAAAACTAGTGTTATACCTTGATACTTGCCTCATTAGCTCTGGTATCCCAAAAAATGTGGATTTGAGGAGGATGGTTGCTTTAGCTGTGTCCCACTGTGCTGGAGCTCCAAGTCCAGATCATTTTTCATTCTCTGTATAGGAAGTATCACACATCACTGCTTGAATTCTAGTTGGCACTGACCCTCTATCACTAAATCTTTAAACATTACTTTTTTTTTTAACTTAGATAACCTATTCAGTTCAAGAGGGGTCAATCTTAGAGTCCTACTCCACTCTATTAGAGCATTTGAGAACATTTCCTTTAATATATCATTCAAGTAGTCATTTCTTTGCTTACTCCATCTCAGCTTTTTGCCATTATGCGCACATGATCCAGGGATTTCACAATCATGTAGAAATTTGGTCTTATTTGTATGGGGGATGTTTCTACGAAAAAAAAAAAGTTCATTTCACATTAAAGAGGACACCTCCCTAGCTGCACAATGCAACAAAAAGGCCACCAAAAACCTTTAATTGTCTGTGGGGTTAGTTTCAAGAACAGGATGTTTCTGTCTTACTTCACAACTGACACCAGCTTTGCAGTTCACTGTTTTCATAGCTCAGTGTCTCCATTCACAAAAGGAAATGGATTAGAAAGGGCAGCTCTATAGAAACACAGTCTGCAAGCCAATTGCCCATTTTCCCACTTTGGAAGTCACACTTTTTAAGTTGGAAACCAAGCTGTATGCTATCTTTTCATAACAGGGATAGTAACTTTTGCTAACGAAAAAGCTTGGGGGATTGTTTTTATGCACAGGGGAATGCACAGATAATTTCACTCTGGGTTTTCTCCATTTAGTCAATGAAAAACTAAGAAAGTACAGTGTGTTACAGTCTGGTAGCAGATGTCAGGGGAAGTAATAACTTTTAAAAGAACCCCAACTTAAGTGTGTTGGAAGCACCATTATTTACTCAAGTCATGCTTGTTTTTGTTTCTAACAACCAAAGGAACCAAATTTAACATTTTCCCCATTTATAATGGAAGTGAAATTTGGGAGTCTGGTCCTTGGACCCATGATGTTTTGTTTGTGGGAAATGTTAGTTTCTAAAAATGTAAACTTATTTCAATCCCTCCTGTTACTTTACTTTTGGAGGTAACCGCATTTGGAAGCTACAGTAGTGCTAATAATTCATTTACTTTTTCTTTTAAGAAAAGAAACTGTATTAGCAGAACTTAAAACCTCTTTATTGTCTCTAGTTTTATTCTATTGATTTCTCCATATATAAATGGCAATATCTGAGTCTTTTAGAAAGGTAACATCTAGTGACAGAGAAATCATGAGCAATAAAAGTAACAGAAAAATCAGTATTTCTAATTATTTAGAAATAAAATCTCAAAAGAAGCTCTGCTGAGATACTTAATTTAAATTTTTTTAAATAGTTAAGGAAATAAAAAATATGGAGTTGGAATGTGTGTGTGTGTATGTGTACTTTTCTAGTATTTACTGGGAGTAATTTTAAATAAAATTTTGAGGTTCTGCTGGTCCTATGGAAGGAAAATACCCATTATTAATAAAGTTTCCAGTAACTATCACCCAATTTACATCTCTAATTAAATGTGACCAAAGATCCAATTTTTTATCAGGCAGATTTATAAACCTTTAAAATTAATTCTTGAGTTTCTGTGTGCAGTTTTTTCTCATTGTAGATGATTTCCATACTACCTTCACCCTTCTCTTCTGCCTTCTGCTTGTTTCCTTTGCTCAGCTCTCTTTGATCTGCTATTGAAGCAGATGCCTTTGAAGGCATCCTCTTTTTATTCTATTCTGATAAATCAGACAACCATTCTTTTGGGGGCAGAATGGAAGGATAAAGTAGGAAAAGAATAGGGGAAGTTGAGGGCTAAAATGCCATTATCCCAATTACTCCTTAGAAGCTTCAATTTCCTCTTTTTTAGAGATTGGATATTACACTTGAAATTGATCATGAAGTAGGGGTTATGTGAATTTTTAAAAGATAGTTTGATAATTGCATTCTGGTATAATTGGTTTCCATTGTGATACCATGTATTTTCTATTATCAACTAAAAAGAACCCAAGCAAACCTCATTCCAAGAAGGTACCTATAAGCTTTACCAGGATGCTAAAGGAGTTCTCTCTCCTCATTCCCCCCCATACACATTGAATTATTGCCATAGATTGTCAAAGTATCAGATGTTTTTTCCAGTTTAAGACATTGCTTGAGTGAAGCTAGGTCTCTTTATGCAAGACAAGTTTGTGGTTTGTCACTTAAGTAGATCACATTTGTCTTCTTTTTTTTTAAATTAAATTAAATTTAATTAATTAATTTTTTTATTAAAGCTTTTTATTTGTATAACATATGTATGGGTAGTTCCCCAGCATTGATCTTTACAAAGCCCATTTGTCTTCTTGATAATCTCTTTATTGCCTGCTAGTGGTGATAAGGGATTAAAAGAGAAGTGGAATACTCAAGAAAACAGGCTTTTAAAAAGATTGGAAATTAAAAACAAACAAACAAACAAAAACTTTTAAATTCATTTGCATTCACATCTCCCTGTTTTCAGAATCTTGAAACTTGGACAGTCCTGCCCTTTGCC
Organism: Myrmecobius fasciatus; assembly: GCA_023553655.1. NCBI lineage: Eukaryota > Metazoa > Chordata > Mammalia > Dasyuromorphia > Myrmecobiidae > Myrmecobius > Myrmecobius fasciatus. The sequence goes on along the minus strand of JAJPUD010000010.1, from coordinate 1,471,131 downwards.
TTTGACCCTTTATTGGCTTTTCCACTGTTTGCTTGCCTTACCACTTCAATTGATACTGGATCTATGGTGCTGGCCCTGCAAAAACTCACCTAGCAAGAAAGATTTATGTCTGCTCTTTGGGGACTTGTCACCAGTCCCATGGTTGGAAGTCATGAAGTATAACATTATGATTTCTGTTACAGTTCCCCTACTAAAATTCTACTCACATTTATAAGACTTTAGAAGTGGTTTTGTGCTCTTGAAGGCAGTGTCAGAGGAGATCACATTTTGATAGGTTTTCCTAACCTAGAAAGCTTTGAGTATAGGTTGTTAGTGGACTGTGTATCTGTTCAAGAACTTAATTCAAAGAAGTTCCTTAATGTAAGGTTGATTCACCAGGTGGCCATATTTTTTTGTTTAGTTGTTTAGTTGTAATGATTGTTTAATTGTTTCAGTTGTGTCCAACTCTTCATGATCCCATTTGGGGTTTTCTTGGTAAATATACTGGAGTAGTATGCCATTTCCTTCCCCAGCTCATTTTTTTAAAAGATGAGGAAACTGAGGCAAACAGGGTTAAGGGACTTGATCAATTGTCACACTGCTAATAAGTGCCTGAGGCAAGATTTGAACTCAGGAAGATGAATCTAGTTTGTGTAATGTCTTCTCTCTCTTACTAGATGGTAAAATTCTTAATGGCAGGAATGATGTCACACTTTGATGTTTATCTTCTCAATGACTTGCACGTAGACACTTATTAAATTCATATTGAACTGAATTTTGAGAGACTGTGTCTTAGGTCTATGTCTCTCGTTTGATTTGGGACCCATGAGTTCCTGTGATTGGAAGGAAAGTTTGCAAGTGGATTATCTTTCATTTTGTATTAATGTTCTTTCAACCTTTGCTCTCCTCCCTTTGGAAAAAGAGAGGCAATATATGATCCCTTTTAAATTCAGAGTTAGTCTAAGGCCTTTCCCAGTATGACTAAACTTGTCTTCTTTGCTTTTTGAAAGAGAATAGGCATATTGGTGGAGCTGTGAATTGGTCCAGCTGTTCTGGAAAACAATTGAGGATTATGTGAGAAAAGTGACCAAATTTTTCATACTCTTTGAGCCAGCAATCCCACTAGAGGACATGTACCCCAAAATGGTAAAAAAAAAAAAAAAGATCCCATATATCTTCAAATAATCATTGCAAGTATTCTTTGTTGAAGCAAAACAAAAACAAAATATGCAACAATAGATTAGGGAAGGAATATATTGGGACATATTAATATAACAGAATATTATATTATATATATAATATATATATTATTATTATTAATATATATCATATTAAATATGAGGACTCCAGAGGAATATTGGAAGGTTTGTGTGAATTGATTCAGAGTGAATAAACATCATCAGAAAAACCATATAAATGATACAACAATCTAAAGGAAAAGAGACTGAAGTCTGAGCAATTGAAAAATGAGTTTTGGTCCCAGGTAAGAGATAGGGAAATATGCCTCTCCATTCTGGGCAGAGAGCTGGGCAACTGGCTCTCTGGGCAGACTACACAGGTTGTCAGAAACAATCACTCAGTTGTTTTTCTTTTTTTTTTTTTAATTAAAGCTTTTTATTTACTACTCAGCTGTTTTTCTTAACCATTTTCCTTTGTTACAAGAGAGGGTTCAATTCCAAGGACACAAGTAGTGAGATGTGCTATCCAGAAATGACTCTAAAATGTTAAAAAAAATCATTAAAAAAAGTACAGGAAGGCTATAATTCATAGGACAGCTCTCTCAGTTTTTCAGTCAGAATTGTTGAGTTATTTTGTTATTTTTATTACTGATCCTGCCACTATCACTATTATGCCTATTAAAACCTCTGAGAAGGCAGTATCAGAAAGAGAGAGAGAGAGAGAGAGAGAGAGAGAGAGAGAGAGAGAGAGAGA